>JAJLWQ010000345.1:12458-42824 GCA_030570875.1 Citeromyces matritensis
AAAAAACAGTTGGTACTTGCACGACCCGATGGCCCTCTCACTCCATTCTGAGTTCTAAAATTCACATCTATTTGAGAATACTAACCAAGGCTCTACCAATGTTGTCGTGATCTGTTAACAGGCTCACATGGCCAAATTCAGAGGCAAACTTTCCCTCGACCGAGAAACCCATCTGTTCAGGCATGAGCCACTTCTGATGAACGACACCGTCACCAAGGCCGTACAGGAAATCGAAATAATCACCGTTTTTCAATCCTTCGACACCATCCACTTTAGACTCTCGTACCGAGGGAACCGCGTTTCCGTACACGCATGCCAATGGCGGGTATTGTTTTTCTGAATCAAGTTGCAGGTCCTGCAGAAACTGTTTGCTTCTTTTCAAAGTTCTCTGCAGGTAGTCGTAGGCGTCCTCAAAAGAAGTGATCCACTCATGATTGAGGGTTTCGCTCCCGGTTATGAAGCATCTAGTTCGTCTTCGTCTTTCGCACCGACATAGAGGTTGATTTTGCGTAGGTTAAAACCTGCTTTGATCACCGGGATCCACACACGCCTCTTTGTGGCAGCATCTCGTAGTATGCTACCTCTATAGCCTCCAAGCACCACAATATCTCCTTCCACTTTATCGTAAATAGTCTCATAGTCGGGTCGTTCTTTATCAGTTATATAATGCTTTATGTCTGATGCGATCCCAACTGGTGTTAAAGCACGCTTTACCGCACGGAATCGAGGATTATCCAGCTTGTTTGTGTCTTTCAACAGTAGCTCTTCTTCCAAGGTGGAAAGAGACTCGCATCTTTTCAATTTGAGCCGCAAAGCTTCCTTTTCCGATTCATTCTCGGTGAAAAACGGGAATCGAAATTTAGGCATTATAGACGTACCAAATGGCAGTGAAAAGGAGAAAACTCGATCCTCCTTACCGCTGTGAGTTGACGAGCCTCCAATAATTGAAGACGCATAATCGTATGAGCCATCGTTGTCGTCCCTCGGCTCGCCTCGGTAAGACTCCACCATATCCTCGTCGCTCTCATTATCACTCTCCAGCGAGTTCCGCAGACAGCCATTAGCCTTTCGATCTGCTTTCACGCTCGAAACAGGAGTTTCGGTCTTTCTTTGTTTATCTCCGCCAAGTAAATTCCGGAACACTCGCATGAGGGTAGTGCAGGGTCAAAAAGGTGGGAATATCAATCGAGGTGGAAACCTGCTCCGCGAAATTTAGGTTCTCTCTATCATTCTTGTTTAGGTCCTTATTTAAATGATGCTTGATGTTGAAGCCTAGCACGATAATCACCATGTTAAGATCAGAAAAAATGTGCCAACATGTGACGTAGATTGAAAGCCAAAGGCAGAATTAGCCGCTTTGATTTTTATCAGATGATAATTTGATTATCGGCTTGTAACCCTCGCAATCTGTCCCATCAATGAATTCTGGTTTTCAACTTTGCGCTGGACTGAGTCGTTACAAAGAAGTCTAATCTTTGAAGCTTCATGTGCAGACATTAAAGCTGCTCTTCTGCTCTCACTGCCTGCAATGTGCTTCTTCTTCCTTCATTTCTGGTTCAAATAGTCGAGAGTCTGGGAAAATTCCAAGACTCCAGTTTCTTCCTGAAATGTTTGTTATGGAATCGACCCTCCATTTAGGAAGAACTCATCCAAAGTAAACTTTTGCTTCGCAAAGCACAATACATAGTCAAGCCAGCAACTGAAACAAAAGAGCTTGACAGACGCGAAGCTTGCTACTCACACTGATTATTAATCCACTTGAAATAACTGAAGAATACTTTGTTTGGTGTGTACCAAGGAAAATGAATATTTTTCAGAAAACAACCTATTGGGTATTCCAAGCATAACGCAGCTCAGTTTTCGTTGTGTATCACATTGGTTCTCTGACATGCAATGAGATTTCATGATACTCTTCAGATACACTCTATCCATCTAAATCAGAACGATCAAAAGAATTTATGGCAAGCACGTGTCTCAAACACCATTCAGTTGAATAAATGGAGAGAGTAAAACTTCGCTGCTCTAGTATTTCGAAAGTTCATCAGTGAGCAAGCCTGCAACTATCCGAAAGTTATCCTCTTCATGGCGCAGAAAGGAACAATCTTTGATGATGAAACAAAACAGGGATGGTCTTCATCACTCGTTTCTTTGAAGATGGTGAAGAATTTGAGATCAAGCTTGATCAGGCTGTGATTGTTTCAATTTTCTCATGCTAGCCAGGGAAATGCATCAGGATACGATTTCTCCTCGCAGATATTCTTGAAGAATGATGTAAAATGGCTCTTCGTTTCACTATCTGTGTTTAAACGCATGAACAACTTGTTGCGCCGACATGTCTTTTTTTTTATCGTCTCTAGCGAAGGTGATCAACTGACATCTTTCTTGTTGCACATGCTGAATGAGGTCGCTTGAAGTCGGTTCTCCTGTTCACGTCAAAATGTAGATTGGGACCATACCCGAAGCGAATTGTTTTGCAGAAAAAGACTAGTCTAGGCAAGGTATAAGCTGAAAAAGCATAAGTGAGAACAGACGTTGAAGCCTTTTTGCGGCTACATTTTTGCGGCTACATTTTGGGAGGATTGATGTTGCAGAAATTGAGGTCATCACTGGTAAAAAAACAGCCTTAAGTGCCAAAATAGTCACTTAAAAAGCAATTTGTTAACAGTATTATGAGGATCAAACAGCAATCGGGAAAGCAGTTCTAAAATGTTATATCACAACCCGACAACAAACAAGGCCAGACTATAAAGTATCAGGTCAGAGTGCTTACTGTAACTATTCGGCTATTTTCCATTGCGTCATTTTGCCACATTGATCAATTATGTCACTTGCAGTTTTCCCGCAAATAACCCAAAGATTTCTTCCAGTTTATAAGATCAGTGCCCCCAGAACCCTTTAGTTTTCCGTCAAGTCCATGTCTTTCATTATGCCCCCAAGAACCCAAGTCATATTTGCTACATTACACTCAAAGTATCTATCATCCAAGAGTTTGAGGCATTCAATTATTGGCTACCCAGAGCTTTAGCGGAGGGTTTTAGGTGTTTGCTAATTAAAATAGCATCAAAACTGCTTCTCAAGGATGCCAACCAAGAGTAGAATCAAGGCGTGATTGGGAAACGGCAAGCGGCCATAAAATCAACGTCTACCAGAGACACTGCGGTGTTAGGTGTACTTTGCGAGGGAGTCCAATTCACTTACCGTCACCCTCACTGTCTTATAGGAAACACAAAAACGAGGGTTTTGAGAGGGACACGACGTGGGGCAATCTTCGAGTTTTGCACGACTCTTCCTTCCGGCCATAAATCTTGATGGTAGCTTCTTGACCTTTTCATTTCCATGCCTTTTAAGCACATGTAAGGCTATAATTGTATTATTGGAATGATGAATTGTGATGGTGACGTGATTGAATTGAATAGCGTATCCATTGCTGTGATCTCATTTCTGTTGTTCAATCTTATGTTTGTTCGAAAAGCTCATCATAAATTTCATTAAAACAAGTTCCCGAGGAGTAATAAAAAGCAAATCATATTCTCGAAAAACAAAAGATTACGTATAGGGAAGGGGAGCACTAACTGAATTTTGTAGTTGGCGGCTTTCATCCCAATCCGGAGAGACAACAGAATTGCAGATCACTCTGCTTTCATGCAAACATCAGCGAAGAAGAGCCATGCGTGTATTTTTTTTTTGAAAGGTTTTAGCAAGACTTGATGAAGCGCTAGGAGTTTTTTATTTACGAAAACCAGCGCTACCTCAAGGCGTGAATAGTCTCGAAAAGCACTCTATATGCCAGCAGGTCGATACAATCCTGTGCCACAATAAGACTTACGAAATAGAGCCTGGTATTCGGCTACCCAATAACGATTGAGCCTTCAACATTTTTGAAAAGCACTTGTGAGCGGACTCACTGAGATATATTGTGTCAGCATAATTCGAAAACGCGAGTTGTTTGAGTGCATTCTGAAAATATAGAACAAGACGCGAGCATACAAAGGATGCGCAAAGAATGGCAGAGTTGGAAATATCAGACTCTGAAAACGAAACTGACTTTATTCTGAGGGCTCCTGAGCCCAATCGTGGGGGGCTTAGGCGAAACACGGCTACTCGTGTAGCGAGATCACTGAGAAAGCGAACTTTTCGACAGAGACACGTCTACACAGCGGACTTGGCCAGGTTTCTGAAATTAAAAAGCTTAGAAGAACTGGAAATGATGAGCATGGCAGGTCATTCTGACCAAGCAATCATCATGGAGTTGAATAGAGAGTATATTTTATTGAAGCGTAAGAATGACAGGGCGAACAACAATCACAAATTCAAAAAAAAAAGTTTCGACTCGTACGTCGAGGATTTCAAAAAGTACATGGCAACTGGCACAGGCAAGACTTTCTACGATGCCGCTGATGAGGACGAAGGTGTCAGGAAAGGTGAAGCTAGTGAAGTTGATCAGACAGAGCATGAACAGCAAAATGATCATAGTGAAGCTAAGACTGAGTCGGACAATGACGATGTTGATGAAGATCGTAATAGCATGAGAAGCGGCAGATCAAATAGAGTGCACCTGTATGAGTCAGAGCATGAGAACGGAATGAATTCAGCAGACGCGGACGAAGGCCCAGCAGAATGCCCAATCAGCGAACATAAAGAGAAAGATATCTCTTTGAACCAAACATTTGCTTCAGATCCCATAGTACTTCTATCAGACGAACCTGACGTTGCAATGGATGATTTGTCAGAAATCGCTGAAATAAATGATCCCGATAAAACTGTGCCCGCTGTGGACCCTGATCATGAAGTGCCTCCCGACGTTGCCGAGGCTTCGCAAGAAAACAAACTCTCAGGCGACGATGGCCCGGATAAAGACTATCCAAAGAGGTTGCGCAAACGGAATTTTGAGCAAACGCACATTTACACTATTGATCTCATTAGACATCTCGGTCTCATGGAGGAGTCAGAATTGCGATACTTGGCTAACGCCAACAAGAGCGAGACGGAAATTCACAAGATTCTGAATGGACTGTTTGTTCGGAAAAGAATGAAACTAAAGGAAAGGGGTCAGCTGAATGGGTATTTTCGTAATGAAAGCTTCTATGACTGTCTGAAGCAGGATCGCGCCCTTTTAAAAAAGCGACTTTACGATGAACCAAATGTTGACTCCCAAGTATTGGAGAGCGAAGCGTCAGATGATCCCTACTCAAGCTCAATAGACGGGTCTCAAGATAGCGTTCTTCAATCCTCCGATTCTGAAGCATCGATCGCAAATGAAAACTCCAAACCTCTTTTCCCTGAAGTATCGGTGGGAGATCGCGTCTACAGATCATACGGTCATGCGCTCAGAGGAGTGCTTCCTGCATCATTTACCTCGTTGAATCACGAAATACCGAGACCACCGGAAAGGAAATTTGAGTCTCGGAGGAAACACAATCCATCGATACAAGATGACGCTGAGTTATTCGCCAGCGAAGTTGAGAGCGAACCGGAAAGTTCCAAGGCCGGAAGCTCGGATGAGGTGGATTTGTTTGGTATGGCTGAAGAGGACTATCGTTCTGGCATTCAAAGGATGCTGAACGTAGTTAGATCCAAGAGAACGGAACCAGAGAGAAATTTAAAGCCAAAGAGGAAGTTCAAGAAACAATCGAAACGGTTTTCTGAACAAAGTACTGATCGATCAATTCGACGCCAGAGTTACTTTGCAAAACAGGGGAATGCCTCCCAACGAGTTTTAGACGTATCGTCCTTTCTTAATCGTTCAACCGATCAATCAAATGACCGATCATTTCATCAGCCAACCCATCAACTGGCTCACCAATCATCTCACCAATCATTGAGGTCTGAAAGCCACTCAAAAAATCGAAGCACTCGCCATCCTCACAAGTATGCAGAGAACCATTTCGACTACTGGAGAAAGCCGACGGTTTTGAATCCACAGATCGAAACTATAGACCTAGATCAAGTTTCTTCTCCGTCTGATCACGAAACAGAGCCGGTTGCTTCTATTGAGGCCTCAAATGAAACCTTCAACTTTCAGGTTTTTGACCCGCCTCTTTTTGTGGAGTCGAATGTTTTCAAAGCAGCACTTTCTCCGCTGGAAGTACACTTCGAAGGCGACAACGTGTCGTTCCCTCTGAGAGACGAAGTACTGGTTTTGGCTAGGTTTTCCAATAACACGCTTAAAGTGGAAAAGATCATCAGTGAATTGGCGTCATTGTGGAAAAAACGCAATTTTGATCAAGCTCTTATTTTACTGAAAAAGTTTCTTGAATGGACTCTGGTAAATGTGGACAATACCGGTCTCTTGAAAAATTTAAGCTTCTTGGTGAAAAAGCTTGTTCAACTTGCCCTTTGTACGGGATCAAACCTTCCTCTTCTTGGCCACCTGTCTCTGCTGCTAAGCTGTCTCAGCACACTACTCCATAAGCAACAGGAAGAGGAAGTCATAGTAAACTACTTCCAACTCATGCTAAAGACACCTCCCCATGAGCTTTTCCTGTTATTCCAGTCTGACCGCGAGCTTTTCTGCTCCTTTGCTATTGTCATGAATTTGTGTAAAGACTGGCGTCTTTTCAACAAAGCAGCTGCCAACGCAAGTACAACAAACGTCTTGGAGTATATACAGTTTATTTCTTCTTACAAGAGGCCGATTGCCGAAAATTGGGCCATTGTCGAAACAATCGCTTCTCTCGATCTTCAAGAGGCTGAGGTGGATAGTTTACTAGAAACTGTCCATAATGAAGCAACCAAGTGCGATTGGGTCCTCCGAGAAAAGGTTATCACAAAGGTTTACACCATTTTTTCTCGACGAAAGTTCTCAAACTTCCCAAGGGAGAGAGAAAACCTTTGTCTTCAGCTAAGCGTGCCCAGTGAACACTGTAAAGAGGCAGACTCTTTGCTCATGAAATACCTGCGTCTTTTGTCACTCTACGTGAACAGAACCACGAACAGCAAACGGCGTCTCCTAGAAAAAATCACTCCCTTGTCGGACGTCCAGTCCAGTTCTAAGCAAACTATAGTCAACAGGACAAATATGCTCCTTGTCATGTCGTTGCTTTTCGGGAAAGATTTCCAATCTCAGCTCACTCCTTCGATAGAGCTTCTTTTGGAGTTTGGAATGTACAATCATGTTTTCACTGTACTGAGAACACTTTTCAACGTTGTCAGACCTTTCGAACTTTTGGCCTCTGTCCTGAAGTACTGCGTTCACCTCAAAACCACGCAACCATACATTGACAAGTTGCTGGACGAGCTGGAATTTCGGTCCGCTTCATCTGAGTTTTTCTCAAAGCTTCTTCCATGTCTACTCCCCTTGTTCGAGTCGTCTCACGTGACCACTTTTAAAGTCTTGAAATTGGTCTCGCGCGCAAATCATGATTGCGATGAAGTTGCGCTGGAGAAACTCCTGACAGCACTTCGGAAAGTTGTAACTTCGACAACTCAAAAACTGAGCTCTAATTCCGAGAGAAAGACGGCGTCTTTCGCTATCGAAGTATGGGTTGCGGTAGCTTGTCTTTTGAAGCGGTCATGGTACCAGGTGATCTACATGGATTGGAATTATGCCAAAACTCTCAATACCGGTTTTGATGATCAACTTGATATGGTTTTTCTGTCTGAGGTTCTAAAATATGGCGACAAAGAACTTTACTTTTCTGAATCGCTGCTTTTTTGGAAGTCTCTGGTGTCAAATCTGGTGAAGTTACATGATGGGTCAGTATTTGTGGCATATTATGAGCAGCTGCTGACACTTGTCCGGAAAATGGATCCAAACAATCCTCTTTTTGGCGATTCTTCTTCGTCGATCAAAGAGCAGTACGCTCTTCGAATTGCCATAAGACTTTGTGGCTCGTCCAGTGTTGACCCAAACTCAAACAAGCTGCTGTTGACAATGATCATGTCAGTGAAAGCTGAGCTCGAGTTTTTGGAGCAACACCAGCGATTCCGTCTCTCTTCCTACAAGACATATGTGACCCCGATAATCCGTTACATGAACTATACTTCCAGCAGAAATTTCCTGAAAACTTGTGTGGAGTTTGTAGAGATAAGGAACAAACTTGAAATCCCTCAACTTACTGTGAGTGACGGTTTCGGTATGCTTTTGGAAGACAAACCCGGCCCCTCCAAGGTTTGTGAGTATCTGCAAGAGGAACTGATTACGCATGTGATTCAAGAGACCACCTCTCAGTTCTACCAGAATGCTTCGCAATACATTTTGGTCAAATACTCAAATCAGTCGAATCGCGTCTGTATGGAATCCTCTGTTCTCTTCCCTGTCTGTCTCCTGATATCGGTATACTCCAAGATATCTGGGTCAAGCGTAATGCTGAGCCACTGGTTCCACCTACTTCTGCAACTAGTTGAGCAGAAGGCATCAGCAGGTCTTGGCGAAGATGACTTGTGGTGCTTGCTTAAACTTTTGAGGGCCATCAGCAGCTGCCTCATGCCACACGACGTCTATGGAAATAGCTTGCATCTATTTACCATGCTGCGACAGTCATTCTCAACTTTCACTGATTATTCACATCTCCAAAAGTTGATTCACAGACTACTGAGCCCGTCTGATGTGATTTCCTCGTCATTGGCATTCCACAGCTTGTGCCAAAAACTTCTGCCCGCATCAGAAATGCTGATGGAAAAGCACTCCGATGCATTGCGAGATCGCTCCTCTGGTACAATGTATCATTTACATGAGGCACTTAGTGACCTGGAGAGAGACTTGGAAGATGACAGAGGGGGTGCGCCAGATAGCATCACCTTTGACTTTTTCGTATAGATGATTCTGCTAGGAAAAGGGCTAGCTAAACTTGTGTGATTCAGTTGACGGGGAGAACAAAGACTTCGAAGACAATAAAAAATTAAGGTTGAGGAACCAAAACAGAGATGGAATCAATACCGCCAGAGGTGACAGATCAAGTTCTGGACTTATCATCAATGAGCGAGCATCCGAATATACATTATTTAGCATAATTTATGATAGCATAACAAATATTTTGTAAACAAATTCGCAAGGTCAAAAAAAAAACGTCACAGACAGGATTCGAACCTGCGCAGGCAGAGCCCAATGCCTAAACCGCTTTCAAAGAATAGCAGGGCATCGCCTTAACCACTCGGCCACTGTAACATTGAAAAATCAATCACAAAGGCACCACATAAGACGTACATCTTACAGTCATACATTCCGCCCATCCGCACAATGCTTAGAAAACGAGGAATCGTTGCCACAGTTCATCAATGATTGAAAATTCACTCGCATTTTTCGGCGCATATTTCGAAGGACGATCCCAGCAAGGATACTGAATATGAAGCTTACTTCAAGGGTATCGACCAAAAGATTGTCTGTACTTATATGATCCCAGCAAGGATACTGAATATAAAGCTTATTTCGAGGGTATCGACCAAAAGATTGTCTGTACTTATATGATACAAGCGTCTTCTCTCGAATGCCTTATTTACTACAATAGTCATTATGAAATTCGAGCATCACGTAGCAGATACCGTGCTGAGATGCAAGGATGAGGAATCAAAACGAACCATTATAGAAAGTTCGCGCAGCATTGCATGTTCATGCCAGGCGATAATAAGTGGCATCAATTTTGGTTGCCCATGTGATTTTTCAAAGTGCATTATATATTCTATCTAGAGGAGCTATGTGAAGGAAAAAATTTGTGTATCTCATTTTGACAATTCAAACCTTACGTTAAACTCGATCTTTACAACACGTCAACAACAAGATGACAGTTGATGTTTCATCAAAAGACACTATTTCCCTTACAACAAGAATATAAAGAAAAGCTTTTTCAAGTACCTTTCCTTTCAGAGAGATCCATGCCCATCACTCCATCAGATATACATTGAAGTAAAGGGAAACGTTCTCATCCACGATTTTCAGGAGCATGGAAGAGGCGATCAAAGAGGCAAGTCTCCAACGATAACCTTCTCTCTGAGTTTATTGACTCTTTGTGCCACACAATATCGACTTACAGAGATAAAAAAGCTCACGTGGTTGTCTTCCATATGTGAGATTTAAAAGGTGATGATGATTCGAGCCTATTTTTTCAGCCTTTTTGGCCGTATATGAATCTGTACGGTCTAACTGTGAAAATATTCAGCTATTCTTCCTGCTGTGCCTTTATCAGATTGATCTCGGTTTCAAGCTTATCACATGACTTCTTGGCATCCAAAAGAACGTTGATGGCCTGAATCAGTTTATCAAACTCCTCGATTGTTCTCCTTGTAGGCATTGTGGGTTTGACTGCTAAGCCTAGTTCATTCAAAGTCGCCTGAATTTTCGCTTGCAAGGAGGGTTTGAAGCTAGCTATTTTACTAGAACGCAAGGCCACACCGGAAGTAATCCTTTCTTCGTGATATGTGAGACCATAAACTTCCTGGTCTTGCTTTGAGAGCTTTGAATCAATAAACTCGTGAATTGCCGATTTGTCACTATCCGAGTTTTGATGACGCGAATCAAGTCTGCCCAGTAGTTGTTTGGAACTAAGTCTCTTTTTTGAGCCGTTAAGATATGTGTTAGGATTAGAAGCAGCTGCTAACGGGATAGTAGGAGGAACGGGGGTCTCCATCTTTCTCCTTTTAAACTTGTTATCGTTACTGAGTAAGCTCGCATACAGTTGACTGATTCCTTGCGAATTCATGTGTTGGTTTATTGATCCTGAAGTCTGAGGAGAATCAAGTAATCTGAGTAGAGCACTTCTCTCCGAAAGTGTCTTTTTAGCATACAACTCAAACTTTCGGGCTTCAATGATAAGTGACTCCTCTTCAGCGATCTCGGCAGGAGACCTTTCAAGCAATCTAGCAAGATGAGCCTTTCGTTCGATCTCGTGCTCTTTATTGAACGTCTTGAGGGCGTTCAAAAAATTTACGGTTTTCTCGTCCGGCTCCTTATTTTGAAGCTTTATCACTTTTGCAGACAAAAGGTAAAAACGCTCTTTCAGGTCCTCTAAGGAACGGTCCTTTTCGTTGACGTACCGGTCGTAAATGACGTGCCATCTGAGATCAAAGTCAGCACACAAATCGAACAGTTTTTTCGTCTCTTCATAGCTCCAGTCATCGTCCTCCTCCGTGCATTGCTTGTACTCATCTTCTGTAAAATTGGGGAGGGACAGAGTTGTATTGTATCTTTCGAACGGATACGGTTGATTCTCTGTCAATTGGCCGGAACCTCTAATCCAGTGACGCAATTTAAGGCCGTCCTTTCTTGCAGTATTTTGAAAAGATTCTAAATTCCAGGGTGTCGCTTTATTTGTGTTGTTGAGCTTTTCCTTGAATTTCGCTGGGTCTTCGGTCCTGACAGCTAGTGGTGGCGTAGACTCGCCAATCAAGTTGAAAAGCTCTCTATTGATTGCCTTTTGCTTTTTGGTGCCCTTCGGAAGTGCTTTCCGAGGTTGGCTGCCTTCCCGACTGACATTGAGAACTTCCAGAAGATCTGATGACATGAATGGTGTAGGGGTGTAGAAGACCATGTCGTTCTTATACTTGAGAAATCGAGCAATTTGCAGCCGTGGCAAATTTCGACTGACTAGTCAACATGTGCACACAACTTGCCTTCACTTGTATTTCAAGGCTTTGAGAAATGATAAAGATTGATTACAAATGAGAGCACCGGTCCAGAAGTCGTATTCTATTTTGCCTGTTTAGTTGAGCTTCTCTTAAAATCATCATCGAGAGCCCAGCGATCATAGACTTTTTAGCGCACATTCAAAAATGCATTCAATCACATTTTTTATGGAGCTCGAGAGGAACAGAGGCTAAAACCAAGTAGGCTGTATTCATTTTTTGGGCCAACATCGGCAAAGGAAGAAAAATGAATCTCATCGATGGTAAAAATTTGTGCATTTTGTCGTTAAAGAATAAAAATTATTTTTCTCACAGATGTCATAGCAGCGTGTTGATTTATGGAATCAGGTCTTACATCTGAGATCTTCGAGACTAATGATTCCTCATCCTCCATTGCCAAATATTCTTTTTAGAAACATTAGGGCGAAGCGAATATTACACAGACTGCTAGTCTCTCTGCTCTAAGCTATTTATCTCTATCCCACTCAAATAAAATCACAACTAGATCAGAGATTTCTTCAAAATTGAAGGAATCGTCAGAACTTTCCTGAGCGAGGACCTACTTCTTTGACAAATGCATTCAGAGAGAAATTTCGCTGCATGATGCTCAACAATTAGTTGTCACTCATACAAAATGGTGGTGTCTGGATCTTCAATGATATCGTCTTCATCCGCTAAAAGGCCAAAGATCAAACCGCCGAAACGCCTTAACTCACAAGAAATAGACTTTGAATCAAACTGGGGTACTCTCGAAAATGCTATCCGGCAAATTTTGAACAAGGACTCCTCATCTCTTTCATTCGAAGAACTCTACCGGAAATCTTACAACCTGGTGTTGAGGAAATACGGAAAGGCTCTCTATGAAAATGTCTGCTCTACAATTAGAGGTCACCTGAAGGACCATGTGCGACCGGAGCTCTTGAAGCAGGAACATTTACTCGATATGTTGATCCAAAAATGGGAGGACCATCTCCTTGGCATGCGAATGATAGGCGACGTCCTCATGTACCTGGATCGCGTATACTCAAAAGAGCTTCATCTGCCTTTGATCTATGACGTGGGCCTCACTCTCTTCAAAGAGTCTGTTATAAAATGTAACGATAACGAGCTTGGGAAGCGAGCGATTTCTCTTTTGATATCTGAATTGGCAAAGCTGCGTTCTGGTAGGGTAGTCAATAAGTTTTACATCAAGTCCACCATTTCCATGTTCGAATCGCTTGCCGAGGATAACGATCCGACAAAAGGAGGGGATGACTACTATATGAGATTCTTTGAGCCTGTATTCTTGAAGGAGTCGGAAAAGCATTTCTCCGAACTGATATCTGACTTGATGTCAGAAAAGTCCGGAACAGCGTATTTGAATAACGTGATGCAGCTTATTCAGGACGAGGAATCGCGTAACCAGTTTTTCCTACCTGACCAAACTTACACCAAGTTGGTCGATATCATGGACAACGTGCTGATTGCGTCCAATTTGTCCACATTTTTGAGCCATGAAAACGACGGTTTGCAATCTTGGGTGCACACCAATGAGTACGAGAAACTCACAAAGAGCTTCAAGCTTAATCAAAGAATAGACACCAGCCATCAGATTTTGAATTACCACCTTTACAAAGTCATCTCTGCCCATGAAAATGAGCTGCAGCTTACTCAATCAGAGATAAAGGATAAGAAAAATCTGACACAACTCGCTATCCAATGGGTAGAAAAGATCATTGCCCTGAAGCTCAAATACGACACTATTCTCGAAACGTCTTTTGCCAATGACGTGATGATCCGCAAGAACGTGGAGAACGCTCTGTCTGATCTGATCAACAAAAACCCTAGAAATGCAGAGTACCTGTCGCTATTTGTCGATCACAGCATCAAACACATGGCCAAAGTACAAACTGAGCAGGCCCTTGAGAAGATGCTTGACAACTGCGTGGAGATTTTTAGGTTTCTCAAAGATAAGGATCTCTTTGAGAGGTATTACAAAAATCATCTTGGTAAGCGACTTCTCACCAGCAAGTCCGTCAACAACGATTTAGAGCTGATTTTCATCAACAAGTTGAAGGTTGAAATCGGATCGTCATTCACTCTCAGATTTGAGGGTATGTTCCGGGACATTCGCTTGTCCAAAGACCTGGTCACCGAGTTCAAGGGCTCACCTTTCAACTCTGGTATAGAACTCGAGCCAAATGTGCTAACGAAAACTTTCTGGCCTATGCCACTCACTAACATAGAAGTATCCTACCCAATAGAGCTACAAGAGGCGAAAGAGTTGTACGAGCAATTCTATCAGAAGAAATTCAATGGCCGCAATCTTACCTGGTGCGCCAATTTCGGAAACGTTGACATGCGAGTCAAAATCAGCAAAAGAAACTATGAAGTGAATATGCCGACTTTCTCTGCTCTGATAGTGTTACTTTTTGCGGAAGATCCTCTGAGGACTTTGACCTTTGAAGAAGTTTCCTCACTTACAAATATCCCAGAGAATGATCTTAAACGCCATCTTCAATCTCTCAGTGTGGCCCCGAGAACAAGGCTTTTGACAAAAAAACCAATGTCGAAAGATATCCATCCTGGTGATGTTTTTGCGGTGAATGAGAATTTTCAGTCAAAGCAGGCTAAATTTAAAGTTCTGACGGTGTCTGCAACTTCTTCCAACAAGGCAGAAAATGATGCAGAGCGAAAGAAAACGCTTCAGGAGCTTGACAGTTCGCGACATCTCGAAATTGATGCTGCGGCTATTAGGATAATGAAGTCACGGAAGAATATGAAACACAACGAGCTCATTTCCGAAATTATAAAGCAACTAGCGGCTAGATTTAAACCCTCTGTGAGCATGATGAAGCAAAGGGTTGGCAGTCTTATTGAAAAGGAGTACCTCGCAAGATCCGAAGAGGATAATGATATGTACAGCTATATAGCGTGAAGAGACTTACATAGACCGGGCGTATTGATCATAAAATTACAAACAGGTTCATTGCGGGGAGAAATAAACCCTTTGGAAATATAATAACAGCTGTCATGGATTCACTGAGTCACGTGATTGTTGATAACTAGGATTCTTGAATTTTGGTCTTTGAATAAAAATTCAGATTATATTTCGCCAAGTGAGATGGGCTCTTTTCAATATTCCAAAGACAGAAACCTGACTCTCCATGGAAGAAGATTCGCAGAGCAAATTGACTTCTAGAAAGCCTTGTGAACTGTTGATTCAACTTGTTGTGTGTTTGCTAAACACTAATCTAGACCTTCAAATATGCACATGATACTCAACAAATCAGCAATCACCAGGACCTAAGTGTGCTCGGTGGATGATCATCTCTTCACCATATTGAGCGCGGAGGGGCCTCCACTATATATACCCTTGATATATATCATCACCACGAATAATCTCAGTGGTGTTCATGGCGGCCAGAGCTTGAGGAAACTATGAAAGCCCAATACTCGTTCGAACTCAGCCAATGGCTATCGGCATGAACAACGCTCTCTCTTTGGTAACATTTTTTACCACTAGGCGGCACCTAATGAAACCTCGTCTGGGAAGTGTGATTGCCACGCCATGCAATTGGATCACGAATGAATAGGCTTCTCGGCATTCGCCAATCCACAGATAATCTTATGCGCCAATGGCGGATAAAGGCGAAAGGGAGTCAAGGGGCTGAATCTATAAGCTTGTGAGGTTCTTTATGAAGCTCACTTCAGAGCATCTACAAATGGAGCGGAAGAAGGGTACATTTTTTTTCTTGGAAACAGAAAAACGAAGTCCCTTCACAGAGCATATTCGTGTCTATAAATATGCCAAACCCTTTAACCGCAGCTCAACTCTTTTCTTACAAGTTTTGAAGATGTCGATCACGCAGCCTGCTTGGCCTAATGATCTCCTGCGGAGAAACTTGATTTTGTCCATGTTTGTCAATGACTTGAAGCAGTTTTTCAAGCAATTTTTTAAGCAATATAAAATAAGCAATGGGTTCACTGAACACGCAAGGACAGATAATGACAACAACTTACTAGAAGTCTCCACTATGAGCATCGTCAACAACATTTGTACGACATTTGATCCAACAGCACTCCAATATGCAGCAGACCCTATCTTTTAAAAACGAGAAGATCACTTCGACAAAAGCACTTTGCAAGTGCAGCATCATTTTGAGACGAAAAGCAGCATCCAACGTACCAACCATTGATTTTTCCATACTGAACCAGTCTCGATTTTTGTTCATCTCCAGGATTGCCGCTTGCTGTAAGACTTTTGGGTTGTTCATGCTCCATATTGATATGGGTCCCTATGCATGTGAACCGGATTTCGTCCATGGCAAGCGCAATCTAGCAGCGACATCAGATTTTGGCATTCAAACACGGCATTTAAACACGACTTTTCTCCTCAGCAACAAGGTTTCTCTTGGAACTACTTCCCAGGGTAATTCTCACTCTGCCCTCACAAAGTGTCGAAACCTGTTTCAAGCGGGTACGAAGGGTACTCCATACTGTTTTCAATTTTCGTGTTTTTGTTTCAGTCTTTTCTGTTCCTTGACCAGATTGAGCTTCATGTTTTGCGAAGTGTTCTGAAGTGATTTTAGGAGCATGCTCGAAAGGAATATCAAGCCCCCGCAAGGTATCCTTTGTAGATGAGCGCTTGTCTCCTAAAATTCTCAGAAGGTTGAGTCTTCTTAAATAGTTTTTGAAGTCTCGCTTTGGCCTGGTTCTTCCGGGGTGATCAGTGGCAATGAAATGGCGCTGCTCAAAAGTTTCTGGTTCCACATTCGGTGCAAGTGGTTTGTGAGTGTGACTTCCAGCAGTATTCTCCAAATCTTCAGAATTTCTGGTGACAATCTTGTGACGTGATGTCTTTGAAATGACCAAAGACCATTTACGTCGCCAGAAGTCTCTTGTACGACAGCGATTTGGTTCGCGCTGTAGAGGTTGGTTGCTTTCTTTCTCTCTCTCTTCTGTCATCCCAGCACAGCGGGATGAAGCATTTGTCGTTTCCATCTTGTGGTGATTCTCCTCGCGGCCTACGTTAGGGTCTATACAAACTACTTCGCTAGTATCTGTCCTGTTGCATGAAATTTTGTTCCGATCGTTGTCATTTGAGAAAAGCGGCAAAGTATTCGGGCAACTGTTATCACAAACTGAGTTTTCGTGAGCACTCCTCAAGGTTTCCGGTTCCGAATCATATGAAATAGTTAACATAACTGTCTCATCCAGTCCAAACTCAAGCGTTTCCACACACCGTTCAATCATCTTTTTCCATCTTTGCGAGCTAAATTCTGTAACTGACTCCAACCAGAACACTGTGGAAATTTCAGGACCTGTGAAAATCTCGTCAACTTTTACATAAGTGGCAGGAACAAGGCCAAGTTGACCGAATTCGTTCAGTGCGACAAGCCATTCTCCTTCGGCGGAATGTGCAAGAAGCCAGATGGTTTCACCTTCTTCTACCGAGAGCTCATTTGAGATCTGTGCCACAAAGTCAAACATGACAGCGCCTTTGATTACTCTCATAGGTTCTTTATCTGTGGTAGTGGCTGGACAGTTCCATTCTTTTCTTTTCTTAAAAAGAGAGAAGAATTGTTTAAGCTTACATTTCAGAGATGTGTTCTCGGAAGTCTCTTTGTGAGTTGCATCTGATTTCACGTCTTCAAGTTTTGTGCTGTTAAGCGTTTCAGAGCTTCCATCTTGACCGTCCGAGTTGAGTGGTTTTCGCACATGCTTCTTTTTTGAACAATCCTCCTGCGATGAAAAGTTTTGGTGCAGTGTCTCATCAGATCCATGGTGGGATCCAGTTAAGACAGGATCCTGTTCAGCTTTTCGGATCGAAAGTTTGCTGCTGATAACCTTTTCGTTGGACTCCTCTTTGGCTTTACTGCCCTTGAAAACCACCGACTGGAAGTGAGGGTGAATTTTCCGTGTGGCGGCAGAGCCAGTGCATTTATGCTTTGAATAGACACTGCTAGTTCCGGCCAGCGGAGTGGTCACCTTGATGACTTCAGCGTCCTTCTCAAAATCGAGCGATTTCCAAACACCATCAGATCTACCAACTGCATCGTTCACGATTTCCTTATTTGCTTTTCCCGGTCTATACATATCATACAGATCTTTATACTTGGCCTTAATCGTTTTTTCCGGACTATACATATCATACAGACCTTTATACTTGGCGTTGTATTTGTATGACTCATTTACGTTAGATAAAATCGGCTTTCCTGCTCTGGCCTCCGCCCTGGCTGGGCTAGAGGCTGCGGCAAATGCATCCCATCTAATCTTGGAAAGCAGCTTTGCTGTGGATTGCTCCTCTCTAGTCAAGCCATACTGACGAGAAATCCGATCACATATTTTGCCCACCAATATCAATTCGGCGACAGCGTCATCTTCGAAGTCATTATTTTTCAAAAAATCCGAAACTTCTTTTAGGACCAGCCTTCTGACTTGTCTAGGCTTGCTGGGTTCGTCTTCAATGGTCTCGACCTCCTCTGGATCTCTCTCGCCTGAGGCATCCGGGGCTTTTTCGCTTGGCGGGGTATCCCCCTGATCAATGGGGGGAGTGCCTTGCTTTTGCACCATCAGCTCATCTTGAGAAGAACCATGGAAGAGTTTGTTGAGTTTGTTCTGAAAGATTTTGAGTATCATTGGTAAGTTGAGTTTGTACACAGAAATAAAGGTTTCCAGATCGAGCATAGAGTCGCATGACCGTGCATAATCGTACATTAGATTTATGATTGAGATACCCCGGAAATTTCGAGAAAAACAAAAAAGTAGACTTTGGACGAGACCGGAGTCGAACCGATGACCTTCCACATGCAAAGCGGACGCGCTACCAACTACGCCACACGCCCAGTTATTCAATAGCGGGAATCCAGGATCTCTATATCGGGTATAGTAAAGCGTTGTTTTGAGCGGAAAAAACAAAAAAAAAGAAATTTCTTGCACAATAGCGATCGGGCGAAACCTTGACAGATGTGTTAGCATCAAATTTTCAGTCGCTCATGTGATCTTTTGAAGTTCACTGCAAATGTTTGAATGAAGGAGATCTTAAACTTCTGGTAAGAAAGAATGAAACATAAAAAAAAAAAAATGCGGGAACGATGCAAGAGATGAGGAACTAGTTGGACCCAATCTAAACTTCGCGCTATGTGAGACCATCATTTATTTTGTCGCTTAAGTGATCTTTTGAAGCACATATATATGTCTTTACATAATGGAATTGTATATGAGAAAAAAATAAAGAAGATTGTTAGTTGCTGGGTTCCTTTTTGGTGGCATTTAGCGGGTGTTAAACTTCGTTATTCACTATATCAAATATATGAATCCTGCTCTAGTTCCTTTTCCTAGGTCTAGATGTTGATCGATGACTATCTTCTCGATTATCCTTTAGTGCGCATCGCGCTTCCTTTTATACCTACCTAGTTCAACAGCTGCCATTTGCTCCTTTCCCAACAAAGTGCTAAGATCAGCGCTCAACAGAGCCTGGTCTGCACGGATTGCCATAATGATTATTATCTTAACGCCACAATCATGTACGTCGCCTATTGGTAACGGATATTAGACCGCCTCGCAGTATTAGCAAGTGTCTAGGTCTTATCCATCCTTACGGATGGGCGATCCTCATAGAGATATAATCTCTACTCAAACAATCAGATACCTGATGTATCGTCCTTCGAAGCAGTGCTTCGACACAATATTCACCCGCAGGAGTTTGGGTTGTACAAAGCAACCTCAGGCCCTTCGGCCTCTGAGGGCGGTCGTATGTAACCTTTCAAGAACCCTCTTCGCATTGCCCTAAGGTTTATGCGGTCTACTGCATTATGCATCCGTTGCATTCATACAATGGAGCAGATCATACAATGGAAGTGGCTCACCACGCCTTCAAGTACTTTTGAATGCGGGAGATCCGACTAACTTTGCAAGAAGATGATGCTTTCAAAGTGTTCCATTCTGGATTCATTTAGATGACCTCATGACCTCAGGGAGACAAAGGCCACTGTTCGTACAATTAGAGAGTCCCGATAGATGCTCAGATCAGACTCTCTCATAAGATAGCAGTGTGCTACTTATATATGGAAGCCGGCGTGAGTACCTTGTTAACTTCCGATCCAGTAGTACTGGATCCTGAACTGGTATATGGTATAAGCTGTAAATTAGTAGTATAACAAATAGTTCTCTCTTTAATTCACGTAGTAGTTCATGTGATGTAGTACTCACTGTCCAACAAAGATTCTTCAGCAGTAAGGGTAAACAGTCTATACGGATACAGAAAAACTTTGATTTCTGATTGGTTAGCCAACAAAGCAAAGCATCACCTGTAAGGATAAATACGCCGACACTGCTATATGCATTCTAAGAGTTTTGTCAAGCTGATCTTTTTCTGGTTTCATATTGATTCAGTACTGCATTCCTGTTGACTCGCTTGAGAAAAGACAGCCACTGAGAAGCGAAAGTTTCTCGCAGCCCTCGACCGCCTTTATTTACATGCCACGCAAGAAAGTCCAGAATTTTTTTGGCGATGATCCTCTCAAAGAGGCTAGCAATCTTGGATCTATAGTCCCTCGAAATTGGAAGAGATATACTTCCTCTTTGAAACGCCTTTTTGAGGATTAAATCCAGTCTATAATGGTACCTAGGATGTATGAGTTTTTCGCAATAGTCTCATTACGCAACCTATAGCTTTCATTCAACCTTCTGACCACTAACTTGCCGCTCATATCGTTAGAAACAGAGCTAAAAAGAGGAATGACAGTATCAGGGCTCACAACAGTATTATCTAGAACTATACAACAGTCATTTATGATCACATTATCTCCAATTGTGCAATTTTGTCCAATCACCACTCGACTTCCAATCTTTACGGTTCTGATTGTGG
This sequence comes from Citeromyces matritensis, assembly GCA_030570875.1. Taxonomy (NCBI): domain Eukaryota; kingdom Fungi; phylum Ascomycota; class Pichiomycetes; order Pichiales; family Pichiaceae; genus Citeromyces; species Citeromyces matritensis. Next base: position 32,866 of record JAJLWQ010000345.1, read on the forward strand.
AGTTCTCTCCAATGACGGTAAAGGACCCGATTTGTACCGCCATATGACTCTCTCCAAGACAAGGAGGGAAAAGCTCTACGTTTTTGCCGAGAAAACACATTCTACCTATAGAAAAAACCACTTGAGCGTCTCCCATCAAAGATTTGTTTGCATCAATCTTCACACCCTCCTCTATGGTAGTATTTCCCTGGATGAGAATGTGTTGAGATCCTTTGATTTTGCTCAAGCGGCTAACTCGGTTACCTGAGGAAGTTTCGACCCAAAGAGACATGGTGTGTGGATGTATGATCATCTAGTCAAACCTTCATGAGGCGAGTCAGGGCGTGGAAGCGATATTTGTAAAATCAGTCTACGTGTAGCCACTTCGACAGCCAAACCAAAATGGTTTGCGAGATCTGCTAGGGAAGAAGTTTTTTTTCATCGTTTCATTCCAAGGCTTGGTCTGCTAGGGAAGAAGTTTTTCTTCATCGTTTCATTCCAAGGCTTGAACGAAACCCTTTTTGGTTTCTCTCCCTCTTCGGCACAAGCCATATCAATTCTTTGCGAGAAGGTAGCCTTTCAAAGCCGTCTCCCTTAGTATCTTCAAAGGCAAAGAAAGGTTGGCTCAATCTTTGCATTGTCTCTGTAAACCAATTAATTTGAGGCAGATTCACCTGGACTTCAATCTGATGAGGACCCCACCACTAAAATTGTTCTACTACCGAGTCATTTAAAATTTCAAGAGCGTGAGATGGCTTATTCAAGACAATATCATACCACCCCTTACATAAATTCAGAGACAAATAAAAACTTGAATCCAACCCTTGGACTAACTTACAAAATGCATTGACACACAGAATATTTCCCCCTTTGAATGCAACTAGCTCTGTGATAGAGCCTCATAGCTTGGACTCACATTATCGTACTTTTTAACAAAAAGCCGAGAGTGATTTTGGTCTAGATACTTCAAAAAATCATCCAGAAATTCTTTGAGAACAGCCACAGCTTGCTGGTCCATAGAGGTTTGTGCTATTAAACCGGGCAAGGAAACCAGCAGACGTAGCAAATGTTCACTCCCGTAGACGTCCGACGGTTCATTTCCCTGGTCCAACAGGGATGCGTACTGTTTTCTTTCAAGTTGATACAATAAAATTGATCCTAGTGATCTGTTGAAGTAGAGTTTTAGCCCGTGAAACATTTCCAGAGCATTATCAAATTCGGCTGAACCTTTTCTCTTTTGCTTGAGAAGCACATTCTTGTACTCGCTCAAAATATCTTTCACGTTGGGATTAGCGGGTAGATGTACAAGTTGCTTTTCTTTGGTCACCAGTTCCCAGTCATCCACTAACAACGCTTTGAGTTGATCAGGTATCATCATGGATATTTCTGGCCTCTTGAGAAAATCGTCTTCTATTTCGAGCGTATCATCGTTTTTCCGTCTTTTACCATTAACGGTATCATCTGTTACGTCGATTTTGCGCTTGGATGCACTGACTGACTGGGAGGCCTTAAGAGCGGCCGCCTTTAGCTCCTTCTGCGTGCGAACGTTTTCTATTGTGTATGAAAGTACTCTTTCCTCGTTAACCCACTCGTCCCATGTGGACTTCCACCCTTTATAGTGTATAAAGTACGCCAAAGAGGACTGTAACTCTCTCGGAAAGGTCTCGTCTAGGGGTAAGCTTTCATCTTTTGTTTTGATGACATCCTCATCAGGTTCATGAAGCTTGAGAATCTTGGCCTCATAAAGAAGCGGTCCATGAAAGGCGAGGCACTTCGAGTTGACCGCCAAAGACATGCGCGTAGGTTGCGGTGCACGGATGTTCGGAGAGAAGTGAGCATTTCCACAGAAATTCGTACAGACTTTCTCGCCCTCTAGAACTATTTTTGTTGACACTTGTAATGATACACTTATCAATTTGGCAAAGGTATGGGCTCAGAGTAACAGAATTCATCATCGAGTCATCAACTGGCTGAATAAGCTCATTGCATAAATATTGGATAGTTGAGCTTGGTGGATAAAGCCGGCCTCTGATCTTTCCGAAATAAGCCATCGAGACTAAAAAGACAGAATCCTAGTGGCATAGAACGATACGATGTTGTATGTTATGGCTCAAAAGTTGAAATGCACGACATATATAATAGCTTCTCCAGAGCTGCTGAATGTTTCGCTTTCCCAGAAGGATTCATTTGGATTAGATCTGATCATTTGATAATTCGCTGACACTTGCTGACACTCTGCATAATTCTGTAGACAGGGAGAAGTAATACTCACAATGGACCGTCTCAGTATACTAAACTTGTCTCCGTGTCTCCAATGGCACCCACTAATTATACAGACTCGATGGTATAAACAGCAATATTGCATGATGGTTTGGCTAAAAACACGTCAACACCCACAACAGAAAAAACTACTCCAGCGACTCCGCTTCTTGTTATAATCATTATCTTCATAGATCTCCCCGCTATCGTTGACAGGGTTCATTCCTCTACTTTGCTGCCTCTCTTGGCTTCCGCCGTAGGAGTTGTAGACATTAGAGTTGAGTCGCTGTGAATCAGGCTTGGCGGGCTTTGGCTGTGGTGGTGTCGGTCTATAGTCATTGCCGTATCCGTTCAAGTTTGTCTTTTTATTTTGGTCCCAGTTCCAGCCTTTGCCGTTGTTCAGCATACGCCAGTCGTACAAACCGTCATCTCTCTCGCCAATACTGGCAAGTGCGTCATCCATGAGATGACACAAATGGCGGTAGTCTGGGGTCTCCTCGAATTTCAGGTTCCTTACATAACTCAGGTATTCGGCAAACTGTCTTGGAAATCCTTCACACAGCTGATCGATCTGTGTTGAGCGCTTTTTCTCACCAATTTTTTCGTATTTGAGCTTGTTATTAGCCGCTTTAAGACCCTGCCAAGGAAGTGACCCCCGCAAAAAATAAAAGAAAACATGACCCAGACTCTCTAAGTCGTCTCTTCGCGATTGCTCCCTACCCAAATGCGTGTTGATAGACATATAACGGGCAGTCCCGCTAAGAGACTTTTTCTCCCTGTAGGGGATGTGCTGTTTCGTGAGTGGGTTACGATACTGTTTGATCATACCGTAATCCACCATGTATATGATTTTTGAGTCGTTCGAGTCCCCCACCAGAAAGTTATCTGGCTTTATGTCACGATAGATGAGATCGTTCTCGTGGACAAACTGAATTCTTGAAATCATCTGCTTCGCAACTTGAGCAACCGTTTTCACAGTAAAGCGACGACCACACCAGTCAAACAAGTCTTCTAGCGAGGGTCCTAAAAGCTGAATTATCAAAATGTTATAGTAGCCTTCTTGACCGAAATAGTAAACCTTGGGTATACCTTCAGTCGAAAGAAAGTGATACCCGTTGTCGGGATTGGAGTTACCTCCATTTTTAAGAAAACTGGATAGTGAAGAGTTAAGAATCTTGTAAGCCTTGAACTCATCCTTCAACTGTGGGGCATCACTTCGACGATTCTCAAACTTGATAGCAACAGGTTGGTTGTTGCGGAGTAAATCCACTCCTTTGAAGATGATACCGAAAGACCCTTCGCCAATCTTCTTCTCAATCTTATAATGAGAGGCAATTATGTTCACAGAGCCGTGTGAATTGGACATTCTGTATTGATTTCCCTTGCAGATAAGTATGGCTCTGTTACCCGGAAAGGAATATATATATATACAAATAATGAAACAGTCTTGTCAAGACAACTTTAGCCTATCAAGAGAGAAATAACCACCGGTAAATGCGTTAGCGTTTTCGGGTCGTGCAGTAGTGAATGGATGCAAAGAAAATTTGTGTAGCTTTCCGATGCAATGGTCTTATCACACCGGGCACATATATTGACTTCTCACGATTTCCCTCATCCTGACCTTTAACCTCCAGTATTTGCCAGTCTTGAAACATGATTACTCTGCCGTAAATACCAACCAAAAAACTGGTCTTGGCTTAAGTAATGCTGTTTCATAGGAGTAATTGTATGGAATATGCTTAAACTAAGCGCCTCCAACGAAAGCACACAAATATTATGGTTGATAAAGTCTATTACTATTTATAACTTCGATTCCCGCAAAACTCCCGCGCTCACAAGAGAGGATCTCAAATCGTCAATCAAGTCATCCACATTCTCTATGCCGATACACAGGCGGATCAGATCTTCCGGGAAGTCCCTCTGTGCCCGCGTAGCAGGATCTATCGAAGCATGACTCATCAAGCAGGGCATGGAGATGAGCGAATTCACACAACCAAAAGATACAGTGATACCGAAAATTTTGCAGCTCTCTACAATCTTGGCACTCACGCCGGTTGATCCGGTTTCAAAGCTCAAAACTCCTCCCGCTCCTCTGGCCATAGACTTATGCAGCTCGTATTGAGGATGCGATGCAAGCCCAGGGTACCGCACTTTGAAGCCACATTCATGAGACAGAAATTCGGCAATCTTCATAGCATTCTCCTGCTGGCGTTCTACACGGATGGCCAGTGTCTTGAGCCCTCTTAACAATAACCAGCAGTCAAAGGGAGCCAAACCACAGCCGGTGGCATTGATGATAAAATATAACTGCTCCTCCAGTTTTTTGTTACGAACTGCGATCGCTCCCGCCATCAGGTCGTGGTGTCCGTTCAAGTACTTTGTCGCAGACTCATACTGAATGTCTATTCCTAAATCCAGAGGCGTCATAAGCACAGGTGACATCATTGTGTTGTCGAATACAACAATGCACTCAGGGTTCACCTTATGAGCATAGTCGGTGATGGCTTTGACATCAACCACTTTGATAAGAGGGTTGGTCGGTGACTCGAGAAACACCATCTTGGTATTACTGTTTATTTTAGACTTGATGAGGTTCAAGTCCGTAGTGTCCCATTGGCCAACTTTAAGGTTGGCCATTCTTAGAAATTTCAATAGCCTATCTGTTCCACCGTATAGATCGTCACCAGCGATAACTTCATCACCTGGCTTCAAAAGGCGTGAAATCACATCCAATGCACTCATTCCACTGGTGACAGCAAAAGTAGCTTCGGCTTTCATGATTCTCGCCAAGTTGTTTTGCAAGATTGTTCTCGTCGGGTTCCCGGACCTCGAGTAGTCATACTCACCCATGTTGGACAAGGACGGCTGCTTGAATGTGGCACTTTGGTAGATGGGGGGTATCGATGAGTTGAAAGAATCATCGTGGGTCGAAAGAAGAACCTCAGTCTCGAGAGAGAGTGGTTTGGAAGTCATGAATAGTATGAGTAAGTGGTCGTGTGTGAGGCTAAAAGTGAAATTTCTGCCCGTTCCTTTTTTTTGAGATAAGAGAGATACATGCAGCTTGTGTTTCTTTTTACAGTATTCTCATCCTCTTTCATTCAATTGTGCCTTACTCAGAGTTATCTCCGCCTTCACCCCTCTGAGCTCAGCTATTATCCTGAGGATGGATCGCTGAGGCTGATAAACAGCATACCTTTATGTTCGGAAAAGGCTGCTGAGTTGTTTGAGAGAGTTTGGTTTAAACTACTTTCGACACCATCTCATCTAAATCAGGGGGGCTGATATACTTACAAGTCTTGTAAATTAATCTCCCACTGTTTTGGAAATTTTGACTCATCCCTTCTCCCCCTCTTTTTCCTAAATTAGATATGCGATCTCAATAGGATGAACCATTTTTCATACTCACAGAGCGAATTTGTTCCTGTTATGTTCAATGACCATGCCATAAGTCTCTTGTTGCTGTAGTGATGAGGAGTACTTCTAGCAAGCCACTCATTGTTCTGGCTTGCGGACTCAATGATCGTATTTTGTCTAGTTTTGGAGCTGATGTAGCTATTACAGTGGGTTGAGGAATCACATTTTTGGCAGCTAAGGGAGGTACTAAGTCAATGCTAGAGACGATGGTTACGATGGTTAACAAAAGCTGACAGCGCTGTACTCTATTTTTTACTGCTCATCTTGATAATTGGCTGGAGAAGTGCGGACTTTAAGCGTAGTATCTTTTTCTTTTGAAATTAACATCTTTCGCTTCAGTATGTTGCGAAGAATTGCTGCTACTTACAACCTATTGATTAAAGTCTAAATATCTACAGTGGGGGGAGGGGCAGAAATTTGGGAGAATAAAGTCACATTAAAGATATGGAGTTGTGTAAAATGATCAGTTGCCATGCAAATGGTGCTGTGATTCAAGTGCCAACGATCACCTTTAAATAAAGCAGTGTCAAAGGGAATCGAAGAGAAGCTCGTTTAATGAGATTAAGCCGAACTTGGGTGTCAGGACGGGTAGTAACTGAGAAAAAATCCAAGTTTCAAGGCCATTGTATAGCGATTAACTCGAAAAATGAAATCAAGCCTCTTTTATCGAAACTCGTAGATAAAAAGTTGGCAAAAGCCAGTCACCCGGCTATGATGGCGTGGAAGATTGACGCACTCCAACAAGGAAGTGATGACTGTGGAGAAGCAAAATCAGGAAAATGGTTGCTTGAGTTGTTGGAGAGAATGAAACTTTCAGGAGTTTTGGTTGCAGTGACCAGGTGGTATGGAGGTGTGCCTCTAGGACCTTCCAGGTTCAGGAAAATTGGAGAGGCAGCCAAAGATGCCTTAAAAGAGGGAGATTTTCTCAAAAAATGAGCTCTCCTTACATGTGACACCAGTCTATTTGAGCTAATCAGTAGACCAACAGTAAGCATCAAGTGCCTCCAACGTTCGAAGAACAAGCGAGAAAAAAAAAGCCACCGATAGAGCAGAGTGCTTCGGGCACTCTTTGATTGAATATGCAAAAGTATATTGAAGAAACACAAAAAAAACGAAACTAAAAGGTTAAACTAAAAGGTTAGAAGTTGTACTGAGGAGTCATCTGCTCCCCCCTCTCGAAATGCTTGATAGAAAGAGGAGCAATTCTCTGGAAAGTGAACTCTTCAGCATTGAAAGCAGGTGAAGGTTTGGCCAATGAGTCGCGCAGCGTCTCAGAAGAACTGCTGTGGTTTAACGAAGCGGTGGAGTTTATGGGAGAGTTCACCAGGTCAGGTAAAGCGAGGTCTTCCAGACTATCGAACGAAGCGTTATCCATGGAAACCCCGCAGGTCTTATTCTCTTCCAGCATCGAATCGATGAGAGTATTAGAAGTTCCTTCAGGTGCGACAAACGAGTCACTTCCTAGCTTGCCATGAAGTCCCAAGAAGGACGATCCATCTATACTCAAAAGCCTCGATCCTGTAGCCTCCCCGTGAATAGTGGCGAGGTCAATAATGGAGGTGTTTGATGCAGGAATCATGGTCCCACACTGTCTAGTAGAGGCAATTTGCGAATGATTTGTGCATGCCTCAACGCCATGTTTTAAAGTACATCTCATGAAAGATTCACTTTCTTGAGACAAATCCCAGTGAATCACTTTGCCATCTTTACCCCCTGTATATATATCTGTTGAGCTGTCTTCAGCCCATTCGATAGAGCTCACAGAGTCTGAGTGACCCTGAAGGCATGCGAATGAGTCTTGGTTTCTCACGTCCCACAACTGAACGGTTCCATCATCATGTGCTGACGCTAAAACGTTGGCGTCGTAAGGAGCCCATTTGACCAAGTGGCATTTACTTCTATTTTTGTCAGTTTGAGGAACAAACATAGTCGGAGCACCCTCTTTGGCTCTGAGATCCTGCAGAGCTACACCAAAGGAGCCGCCTATGCTTAATATACCATCTCTTACAGGAGAGGGATCGAAGTAGCTAATTCCGCTCACCTTATTTCTCAACACGGGCACTCGAGACATGGAGCTGTCCCACATGAAGAGAGAGTCTTTATATAGCGACATCAATGTGTTGAGGTTACAGGACTTCCATTGCTTCGGAATAACGCTTAGGCATTTAATGGTAGTTGGCAGCCCCTCAGAAATGGGGTCATAAGTCTTGAGTTGTTTTTCGTGATTGAATCTCTTTACGATCTCGGCACTTTGCTCTGCTGGCCCCTCCGGATCGGGAAGCAAAGTAAGGTTGACATATCCCCTTGAATGACCACTAGCAAGAAAGTTAAAGCTGCCGTTCACGTTGTTGAGCCACTTCAGCGAATGTATGTTCGGAAGAGATATTGTTTGATGGTGACCCAAAAGCTTTTGGTCAACATTGAGGTCGTATATATGAAGGTTCTTCTCACTGGAACCTGAAGCAATTGCCAGGTACGGATTCTCGCTGTGAGAGGCAACACAGGTGAGGAAGTTATTATCGTCCTCTGTGATTTTCCAGTAGTTGGATTCTAGCTTCATATCGGTCATGGAGCAAGCTTTTTGGATCATTTCTGAGTCTTTTGATGATTCTCTTAGAGTCCAGGACATTTTGCTGCAGTTGTTCCTTCTTGTTTGGTTGACAAAATCATCATCATCTTTCTTGAGCATGGCGTTCCGGCGGAAAAGATTGAATGGTTGGTACATAAAGCGAGTGAAAAGTTGGAGTGCGCAGATCGTGAGGGAGAAAGCTCATCTGACATATAAGCTCACGAAGGCTGGTCCATTTGTTCAAAACGGTCACCTTAACCCACTTAAAAGGTGCATAACCAGCCACCTGATGTCGTGCGCGAACAAAACACATTCCAGAAATGATCTTGTTCCCGATAAGAAAGCATCCCGGTGAGGGTATTCTCTAGTCAGTGAATGATTCACATTTGACGAACGATATTACTATTTGACTACCACGTTTTCTGAATGTGTTAAAGTGGGTTCAGAAATAGTTTGCACATCTATGCATGCATACGCACTGCTTTTATGATCTGTCAGTGATGATGTCATGCAATTGTGTGTTTGAAAACAGCTCAAAAAAGCTGCATTCTTATCAATGACCTCTGATTGTAACGCAGACTGATTTCGGTAGATAATCGATTGAAAACGGCCTTCACCTCTATAGACTCTGGGTCTGGTTTTTCGAATGCTTGTCTACTGTTCATTATTGTGACACCGAACTCACGTCAATACACGTTAGAGCTATTGTACGGATCTCTTGTCCTCACAAATCTGAATTCTATGTTGTGGTCTGAATATACTCTTCTGTGCGGCCAAGGCTGTGAAGATCATGTCCCATCGCTTTCATATAATAAATGTCTCACTCTGATTATATCCTATCAAATGGACAATAGACAGGTGACAAAACCAGTCGACCTACTCTAGATCTGTCATATGATGGGACTCGCAAGTTAAACACATTTGGGGCAGAAATCAAAAAGCAGAAGTTTTTCCGGTTTTCCGAACATGAGCCGGTCGTCTGTTTTTCATAAGGTGCAAGAGGGCATCTCTCGTACCGATGATTTGTCATGTTACTAACACAGACAAAAGGCAGCAGATAATATTGCCCAACGTTGCCTCAAGGTGAGGGAGATTGAAAGCTTGAATTAATTTTCCCGATTTTATTTCTCACTTCGTATAACATTCTCTATAGGACCCTGGTCAATAAGATACCATATCTACAAGGGTAATTTTAACCGGAACATTTATTATCCCTGATCATCCCCTTTTCGATATACATTTACTCAAGGCATTCTGCTTTTTTTTTTTTTTCACCGGAAAGTTTCATTAGGTATATATATATATATAATATGCCTAAAGACTTATTCGTCAACCATTTGTTTCAGATTTCTGTTTTCACTGGACCTCTTGTAAATAATCCTTATTGGAGAAGCAAGGCGCTCGTCTAATGAGGGTTTGACTCGCTTCAATCCACTTTGAATTGGGCCCAAATCGTCGTTTCGTCCGTAGATATATATATATGCAGTTCTCGAAAGCTGAGGCTGTGTCGTTCACAGAGCACAATTTTCAGTATTGCTCACTTGTTCATTAGCAGCAGTTGTTAAAGCCAAAGCAGTTCTAGACACATGTGACCTCAAATAAAATTATAATACTCGCGTCTTCTCAGCATCCGACCGAGGCAATTATATAGTTGAGATCCCCCTCCTCACCAACTATGCAATTGTGAAACCCTCAGACAACAAATCATTTTATTACAAATTGTAGTCTCAATTGTTCC
>JAJLWQ010000345.1:42844-81586 GCA_030570875.1 Citeromyces matritensis
GACATAGCTTGTCTCGATCGAGCGCAGATAAAGAGTTTCGGCAATTAAGGTTCAGATATTCTTCACAGTCGAGAAGGGGGCGTTTGGAAAAGAGATTAGTGTAGAACACTGACGCCTTTTGGAGTATGTCCGAAAGGTCAGTGGACCCATCAATCTTACCGATGTGACCGCCTTTTTTGTGAGTCTGGAAGGCACGACGAACTTGACCATAAGTCATGTGTCTTATGATCTGATTCTGATGGACTTGATGCTGCATCAGAGATTTCGCGCTATCTGCATCTCCTACTTTGTTGGTAAGTCTATGGAAAGCTCTTGTCACAGAAGTGAGCTGAATCATCCGTTCTGTCCACAATCGGTGGATCTCATCCCATGCGTATAAATCAAGAAAACATTTATATCTGTTTTTCTCGTATAGGATTTGCCGAAGGTAGATTTGCGAAGTCTTAAGCCGGAAAATATCCTTAGGAACAATATACATTCCCGGTCCGGTTTGGTGTTCCTCATCGATAAGCGTGATCTGAACGAAAAAGTGTGTTCCAACAGTCCGTTTGCGCGAACGGCTATATGATAAGAAAACAGGATGGAGAGCTTCAGATATGTAGATCCGGTCCAATCGCGCATGTGATGACCCATTAGTGGCGATATTTGTATAGATATCATCCTCACTATCGGAGGGTTTCTTAGCGGCTAAATAACAGTCGAATAGATGATTGTCATGAAGAATTTCTTCTAGGCGTACTTGTGGTCGCCTTGGGGTCAAGTAATTGGCGTCTTCGGGGCGCTGAACGGAATTAAAGTCACCACCTAGTATCACACGATAATGGGTGAATCGTTTAAGTTCGTTCGCAATTGCTTGAAAAAGATCCTCTCTGGAAGAGTAGGATTGGGGTGTGTACAGACTAATTATGAGAGTCCTAGTACGATTGAACCGTATCGTCGCATCCATAATGAATGGTCGAAGGTGTTCAGGGAGGTAGCGGCGAAGAGAGGGGCCGGGAATTATCTCCAATGTAGGAGAGGGTCGGATGACGATGCCGCTACGGCAGTCAGCGGAAAAAACGGAATGTAGGTCGGGAACAGGGAGAGGAGGTAAGCATTTCACTTCCTGAAGGAGTAAAATATTTGCGGGAGTAGCATTGGCAAAAGCAGTAAGCCTATCGTCAGTCTCATTAGGTATATATATATATAATCTGCCTAAAGACTTATTCGTCAACCATTTGTTTCAGATTTCTGTTTTCACTGGACCTTTTGTAAATAATCCTTATTGGAGAAGCAAGACGCTCGTCTTATGAGGTTTTGACTCGCTTCAATCCACTTTGAATTGGACCACAGCGTGGGAGCTGTGGGCCCAAATCGTCGTTTCGTCCGTAGATATATATATATGCAGTTCTCGAAAGCTGAGGCTGTGTCGTTCACAGAGCACAATTTTCAGTATTGCTCACTTGTTCATTAGCAGCAGTTGTTAAAGCCAAAGCACTTCTAGACACATGTGACCTCAAATAAAATTATAATGCTCGCGTCTTCTCAGCATCCGACCGAGGCAATTATATAGTTGAGATCCCCCTCCTCACCAACTATGCAATTGTGAAACCCTCAGACAACAAATCATTTTATTACAAATTGTAGTCTCAATTGTTCCATCCCAAAACACCGCAAACACTTCTACACTAATCAATCGCCACTCTCTCCAATACCTAGGTCGTGCCTTTACCAACTCTGCGTGTTTTTCCGGTAATCCTGTATGGAACGACTCACAGTCAAAGTAATTGGGGCCGAGTCGCTTTACAAGCGAGATGTATTTCGCTCGCCGGATCCATTTGCCGTGCTTACAGTTGATGGGATGCAAACCAAATCGACCACGGCTGCTAAAAAGACGTTGAATCCGTTTTGGAATGAGTCTTTTGAGTTTACAGCATCTGAGAATTCTGTGCTTGTAGTTCAAGTGTTTGATCAAAAAAAATTTAAAAAGAAGGATCAAGGCTTCCTTGGAGTGGTCAACGTCAGAGTGGGCGACGTTATCGATCTCTCTCTTGGTGGAGAAGAAACTGTTACGAGAGAGCTCAGAAAGAGCAATGACAATCTGGTTGTCTCCGGAAGGCTGATTTTGAATATTTCTCACAAGCCCAGAGCTCCACCAGGCCCCCCAACGTCCGCTCCAACTTCGCTTCCACCAGCTGGTTCGCCACCAGCTATTTCCACGCCAAACAATACTACGATCCCTGCCAATTCGCAGCCGGTCTCTCCCACTCCCAGACAGTACTCATCGTTTGAGGATCAGTATGGACGACTACCGCCTGGCTGGGAACGCCGCACGGACAATTTCGGCCGAACCTATTATGTGGACCACAACTCACGCACCACAACGTGGAAACGCCCTGCTATGAATCAGAGCGAGGGGGAAAGGTCGCAGCAACGCACTCGAAACACCGAAGCCGAACGCAGACAGCATCTCGGCAGAACATTGCCGGAGGAGAGTCTTACTCAGCAACCTACAGGTACTACCACGCCTGGCTTGGGCGAACTGCCTAGCGGTTGGGAACAGCGCCTCACACCAGAAGGAAGACCATATTTTGTAGACCACAACACTCGCACCACCACGTGGGTCGATCCGCGTCGTCAACAGTATATACGCAGCTATGGGCCTGGAGCTTCTGTGCAGCAACAGCCTGTTTCGCAATTGGGTCCTTTGCCCTCGGGATGGGAGATGCGTCTGACAAACACCGCCAGAGTTTATTTTGTGGACCACAACACAAAGACAACTACATGGGACGATCCTCGCTTACCATCTTCGTTGGATCAAAACGTGCCTCAGTATAAGCGGGACTTTCGTAGAAAAGTTATATACTTCCGCTCGCAGCCTGCGCTTAGAATCTTGCCCGGACAGTGTCATATCAAGGTGCGTCGTTCTCATATTTTTGAAGACTCTTACCAGGAGATTATGAGACAGACCCCAGAGGATCTGAAGAAACGGCTGATGATCAAGTTTGAAGGTGAAGAGGGTCTCGATTACGGTGGAGTTTCTCGAGAGTTCTTTTTCCTGCTTTCACACGATATGTTCAACCCGTTCTACTGCTTGTTCGAGTACTCTTCGCACGATAATTATACTCTGCAGATCAATCCGAACTCTGCTGTGAACCCAGAGCATCTTAACTACTTCAAGTTTATTGGCCGTGTTGTCGGTCTGGGTGTTTTCCACAGAAGGTTTTTGGACGCTTTCTTCGTGGGAGCTCTGTACAAGATGATGCTACGAAAGAATGTTGTTCTTCAGGATATGGAGGGTGTAGATGCCGAGTTTTACCGCAGTTTGAAGTGGATTTTGGACAATGACATCACCGATATCTTGGAGCTGACTTTCAGTGCGGAATACGAGAGTTTCGGTGAGATCATTACAGATGACCTCAAACCAAATGGACGCAACATCGAGGTGACGGAAGAAAACAAACAGGAGTACGTGGAGCTGATCACAGAGTGGAAGATTTTCCGCCGTGTTGAGAAACAGTTCCGCGCTTTTGTAGACGGTTTCAACGAGCTGATTCCACAGGACTTGGTTACAGTGTTTGACGAGCGTGAGGTGGAATTGCTCATCGGTGGTCTCGCAGACATCGACGTGGAAGACTGGAAGAAGCACACAGACTACCGTGGGTACCAGGAAAGTGACGAGGTGGTTCAATGGTTCTGGCGGTGCATCACCGAGTGGGACAGTGAACAAAAGGCAAGACTCTTGCAATTCACCACAGGTACTTCTCGTATCCCTGTTAATGGGTTCAAAGACTTGCAAGGATCTGATGGTCCGCGTCGTTTCACCATAGAAAAGGCAGGAGAAGTTGGTCAGCTGCCTAAATCCCACACCTGCTTCAACAGGGTGGATCTGCCTCCTTATAAAGATTACGAGTCGCTCAGACAGAAACTCACACTGGCCGTTGAGGAGACTGTTGGGTTTGGTCAAGAGTAATGTGTTGTAATTGAATTGGTAGAAATTTTCAAAAATTGTAGGTCATCTGCTTGTTTGATGTGGGAACACGGAAAAGTAATTACGAGCCTATAAGCTCTTTCTCGGTAGCTGCATAATTCAAAAAAGTGAATCACCTCTCCTCGAGTCGAACCCAATGTTTATCGCGAAAAGTGATACATCACATTACAGGGAACTACAAAAGATGCTATCAATCACCAAACCTACAATGCGCGCTCAATTCCGCTTCTTTTCTGCCGGTGCAACTCTTTTCAAAAAGACCGCTAAGGAGGGTGCCAAAGTGAATGCTAAAGAGGCCACCAATGGCTCTAAGCTCACCAAACCCTCCAAGCCCATTAACTCTTACTCCCTCTTTGTGAAGCAAACTTATCCCAAGTTTAAGGCTCAATACCCAGACGAGAAAATGACCGAGATTACCAAGAGAGTTGTACGCGAATGGGATGCCTTGGGAGAGCAAGGAAAGGAGTCCTTCCGCAAACAAGCTCAACCTTATTTGGATGTTTACAAGCACCAGAAAGAGGAATACGAGGCTAACAGACCTAAAAAGGCATTGACAGGTTACAATGTATTTGTGCGTGAGAAGTATCCAATTTTGAAAGAGAAAGAGTCTTCACTAAGCGCCAACGAGTTATTTGCTGCTTTGGCTAAACAGTGGAAATCTCTTTCCGAACAAGAGAAGGCTTCTTACAAAAATTAAGTGTATTGCTGAATAAATTTTGTTTTATTGTGTGAGAGTGATGTAGGTTGATCCAGTAATATGCTGTTGCAGAGCCACTATCTGTTTGCTGCTATACTTTTGTCGCTCACCTGAATTTTTGACAGTAAAAGGTGAGTGCTAGACTGGAAAGGTCGCATTAATCCGCCCTCAAGTTTAATTTCTCAAATTTGCATTATTTTTAGAACAACGATGATGAGGCTTCAAAGTGAGAAGAATTATTCATTACAGTATTCTCAGAAACACAACAGAGAGAGGCTGATTGTCTATTTTGATTAGCGTCAATAAGATCTCGTATATGAAGCTGTCATTGTATAGGCCGTTGCCATAGGGACGAGCCAAAAAAATCTGACACTGGGAGACCTCAGCCGTAACGATGGCTCCATGCTGTGCTATCCTTCTACACACATAACCATCCGTTTGTCGGTTAAGACAGAAAGCAGGGTCTTCTTATCTTATGGTAAGGCTTCTGCCTCCGAATCTGTTGTATTCACCGTAAGCTCATCTCAGTAGAACAAGCACACAAGTCTCCCGATCCTGCAACCTCCAAAAGTCAAGGAACCTCATTAGGCTTACCTAACCGGACCTTTTTGTTCCTAACCTGATGACCAGATTTACCTATGATGACTTTGATGCATTTACGAAAGTACAGGGAAAGAAGGTCAACACTCGAAAAAAGTCAGTACAACAGAGCCAGTGGACTGCTTCATGTATTTTTCGACAACTTTACAAGAATTAAGGGATCAGTGAAATGAGCTATGCCCGGTTGTGCCATTTATGCCCTTTACTTCCTCGATGCGTATCCTTAATTCCATCAGTACCCCTTTATTATGCCCCGGTGTCTTTACACCCCTTCTTCCGAACCATGTTTTTAGGCCTATTTAAGAGAAAAATACTCAAACTAGAGACACTTGATGCTTGCTTTGCTACGAGTGCACTCAATCAATATAAGAGTCCTCGCATCTCGGCTAACACTGCCGCAAGTAAAAATGTATACTCTACTGCACCCTTGCTTATGCGTAATGCATTACGCAAAGCGCGGACCTTAACGTGTGCAGATGACTCGCGTTTCAGTAGTGAGATTCTGAAAAAAAAATTCGCAAGTGTAATCAAAATTTATCATGACAATCAATCATGACAAAAATATTGTATGCTTTCATTTGTATATATAAGATACATGCATTCCATGTGTTTGCTGGCTAACCCGTAACCCACCATTCAATAAATAAAATATGATTTTTTCTGTTGTGCAATCAGACCTGCTCCGTTACTGTATCGTAGCCATCTTCAGCCAGTTCTGATAGTTAACAGCAGCAGAGGAGAGAAAGTCGGTTATGAGCCCAGACTCGTTTCGCCTCGGTATTGATGGAGCAGAGTGATTTAAATCCAGCTTGTTCATGTCCAAATCCGTGTTGTGGTGGTGTGATGAGCCCAGAAATGGAGAATCATATGACAAATCTCTGTGGCAGATGGGGGATGCATTTCCCGGAACCAACAAAGGAGAAACAACTTCGAGAGCGGGGGTTGAATACACTTGAGGTGAATCCTGAAGGCGGCAAGTGTCTGAGCAGTAGGCAGAGTTCACAGCACACTGTCTGTCACACACCATGCAGTAGTCGTTGAAAGCTGACATTGTTTGTTTGTTGATATGATTTGTTGAGTACGGAATTTGAGGGGCATGGGACCCTTTTATATGAGACGCGCAATTAGTGTGTCACGATGAAAAAAAAAAGTCTAGAAAATGTGGCACGTGCATATGCGTGCATACACACGCAGTGCCACGTTTTGCGTTGCTCGCACATTAGGTGGGATATATCCGATAAAATGACACCGGTTACCCGCGATTTTCCTCGGGCAAAAGCGGGGGTCTAGTTGGAAAATACAAAGTTCTCAAAAGTAGTTCAAAGTCAAATGATTGTTACTACCAAATTTTTCACCAAGTGAGTCATTTTTGTAGCTGTGGGTGGGTGACTTCAAATTGTGACTCAACCCTATGTCTATTGTTGGGATCAGCACGTCAATGCATGACTAATTGTTCTCCTCCTGTGTCATGTGCACGTGACCTCGCGAAATGCCCCTCTCGGCAAACGAAATTCCGTCTCCGCCGAGCCTACGAGGCAAAAAGAATTGGACGAGACCGGAGTCGAACCGATGACCTTCCACATGCAAAGCGGACGCGCTACCAACTACGCCACACGCCCTTAGGTAAAATTCCACCGGTTGTGATCCTTCTGTGAGTACTTTTTCATTCTCGGCTCTTCCCCGGGTCGTTAATTTCCAGCATCCGGCAGTTATCGTCGCTTCCCGACAGACGCAGATGTATAAAGTCCGGCGGAGGAGAGTTTACTGGGTATGGCTCATAGACCGAGTCTCACATAGGGGTAACGTACGGCTGCCTATCCTGCGTAAATGCATTCTCTTCGTTGTTAGCTAAGTACATTCATTTTTGGAATGAAAGTCGTATGTGTGAAATAAAAATCAATAAACATTATCCATGAGACAACCAGCACAGAATGTGAGGCTGCTCAGCGTTTCTTATATACCTATGAAGTGGTCAGACAAGTTTCCATCAACCTTTAACCTCTTGGCGAGAAACGTGGCGCTATGGCAAGGACTGCACCTAAACAAGCAGATGAGTGTATTCCACCATCATACGTGCACATAAAAATGCTAACCTCCTCTCTAGCTATCTTGTCATCTTCACTATTGAGCATTTGGAAGCGAGAGGACTCAGGCAATGAGAGCCTGTTCAGCAATGCCTTCCACTTTATCGCTCATTTAATCTAAATATAGTTATTCCCTCGTCATGCACACATTGTCGCGGTTTTTACGAGACGGAAGTATCGGCTCTGTACATCCGGATCAGCCAAAGCCAGCCCATTCTATCGAAAAACAAGAAATATTCTCCTCATCTTTTGCCCCCACTTCTTCCGCTGCCCTCATTTCGTCTTTCAATTGCCCACCCACAAGCCACAACTTCTTCACTCCTGTGGATAGCCTACCACCATTGACAATATTGTTCAGTCCAATGTCCTCATCGTAGTATTCTCGACTGTTGACAATGAGATGCGAGTGATAGCGCAGTGGGTCTCCTGGGTAAGCGACAAATGTCCCTCCGAATCTCATTCCAGGACACAGCATGAATCCCTGGTCTTTGAGGTGATTAAACAACAACTGCGAATCACTTGAAAATGGAGCAAGCAACTCATGCTGGATATCTTCCTCCTCATATGCGTTGGATAACCTCTTGATTTCAGCAGGATCGTTGCAAGTGTTCTCCACGTTGAAAAACACAGGTGTCTTCGACTCGGATTCGCTGGACAAGCCTTCGACTTGTGAAGGCTCTTCGTCACTGAACCCTGTCTGGAAAAGCTCATGAGACGGTATTATGAATCCGAGTTTTGACTTTACGAGCCACACTACCTCCTCGGCCATGAGCTGGAGAGGAAGTCCTAAAAGAACATTTTGCTGGGGAGCTAGAGAGAGTGTACCGGATAACGTACCCAATATTCCGTGACCTCGAGCCACTTCAGCATCACTCAAGTTGAATATGAACCCTTTGTTACCAATCACTGAGATCGGGATCATATGGTGTAAGGATATCATTGAAGAGGGGTTCTGCTTTCGACAGTGCTTCGATGACTTGATAACCCGCTACACGCGATAATGTGTCTCAGAATCCTTTGGCAAGGTGATCCTAATGAACTTCTCATATGATATTCGCCAAAAAGAAGCGTCGAGGGTTCAAATCATGTTCATAATATTCATCTCTGGTATAATTTCGTGTATGCGGGGGTATATCGCTCGAACAAACCCTCATAAAATTAAAAGAATCGTTGAGAGGATAGAGACTCGCTTGGAAATACATAGTAGAAGCACAGCATACATTCACGAAGAGCCTGAAAAGAATGAGGCTTTTCTTAAGTGAAACACAATGATAGCATCTCCCTGTCATTTTCGAATGGTAGCTCGCAGGAAGCTTCACCTCTCAGTCTGTTTAAAACATTTTAAAAGCTAAAAGAAACGAGTCATATTTATCCCTCATGTAACTGAACAGTGCAAGCTTTTCAGTATTGTTTGAGGCATGAGAAGGGAAACTTTTTCATAACAATTGAAAACTTGGTATTGACAGCTGAATAGCTTCAGCTTAATGCTAGCACACTCAGTTACAGAGCCTTGCAAGGTGGCGAAAAGACGAAAGTGAAATATATTTCATCTCAAGGTCACATGCCTTTTGTTCCCATCAACCCCTAAAGGTGCATCGCACGCAACATTTTTGACCTATTGTCACACATTTTTATTTGTTATATGTTAACCAGACAAAGAGATGGCAAGCGGGTGATCCACATAAGAATGACAATAAAATGGATCCATTATCGGTTGTTCGATGGATGAGCGGTGTACCTGATGGAGGGTGGCCACAGTATACGACAGCAAACAGTATTCCGCAAACTAGGTTGTAGTCTCATTGTCAGGCCGATTACATTTAGCCAATTACCGACCCCGAGGGTATATAGGCGGTGTAATCCAGGGGTCACTAGTGCTTACACAGCTCATCAGATCTCTCAGATCCTAGAACCTTTTGATATCGAAGAGATGAGAATAGCTAGTTCTTTTATTTGTGTTCGCGGGATTCAGTTATGAAAAATCCAATTGAGTCAGCTTATAGATCCAATTTGGTGAAAAATGCTCAGAAGCTTAATCCTTACAATTCGAGCTTTAGTAGTTTCAACTGCAGCATCGCATATGGCTATCTCTAGCAATCAAAACATCAGTACATTTCCAGGGTCACCAACCAGATGTCTACGCCCCATTTCGTCACCATTACTCAGCCTTGTCTGTATGCACCCATTAGCGGCGCACTGTGAACTAAGTAAACCCTAAACATGTTCATATCCTATTATTTTTCGAGCTCCTCAAATCAAGCTCATCCAAGTCTTATAATGCCAAGCCTCTTGGAAAACTTGGAAAGATAGCAAAGCCTCTTGTTAGAACCTATGTAGCAGTTGAAACCAAACCAAATCACGGAATTGTGTTCAACTGATAAGACTGTGGTGCCGCTTCCCGAAGCGGCATGCCAAGTGTCTGCATAGATACACAGCCCCTTTGCATTTGCCTACATAACGTGCGAAGCTAGCGAAAAAAAAAAAAACCCTCGAAAGATTATATTATATTAACTGTCGTTGCTTGCTGATAAGCATCAACGGAGAATCACAACTGACATACAATATGAGCAATCAGCTCAAAGTTACAACGGAGGAGCTCTCAGAGCTTCACGATCCAAAATCTCTTGCTAAACTACGGGAGTTTGGCGGAATAGATGCGCTTGCACGTGATCTTCGAACGAGTATTGCTGATGGGCTCGATCCGAGCGAGGCATCTTCGCATGATCGTACTTCTCAGTTCGGTATTAATAAGCTTCCCGAGACAGTAAGCAAGGGGTTTTTCCAGCTTGCTTGGGAGGCTTTACAGGATAGAGTACTTATCATGCTGAGTGTGGCGGCAATCATCTCACTTGCTCTTGGTCTGTATGAGACATTTGGCCAGGGCACTCACTACGACAGTGAGGGCAAGCCGATGCCCAAAGTTGAATGGGTCGAAGGTGTAGCCATTATAGCTGCCATTCTTATTGTGGTAATCGTGGGTGCCGCTAATGATTATCAAAAGGAACGCCAATTCAAGAAGCTCAATCAAAAGAAAGAAAATAGGGAGGTTATAGTTTACCGGAATGGCAACAAGCAAATGCTGGGCATTTACGATTTGTGTGTCGGGGATCTGCTACATCTCGAGACGGGCGATGTTATCTCAGCCGATTGTGTTCTTGTGAAGGGGAAATGCGAGTGCGATGAGTCTTCCATAACTGGCGAGTCTAAAACCATCAAGAAAGTGAATGCCTATGAAGCTTTAGAGCAGTCTTCCGAAGCGGGCGATATAGGCGATAAGGGTGTTTTGGACCCTATGCTGATTTCTGGAGCTAAAGTTCTTTCCGGAATGGGGAGAGCCATAGTAACTGCGGTAGGACCCCATTCTATGCATGGAAGGACAATTCTCTCTTTGAACGTTGAAACAGAAGAGACGCCTATGCAGGCTCGGTTGACCAAACTGGCCAACGGGATCGCCAAATGGGGTGCGATAGCTGCTCTAATCTTGTTTATCGTGCTTTTCATCAGGTTTTTGGTAGGTCTGAGCAACACCTACGTCAACATTAGTCCAGCGGAAAAGGGTTCGAAGTTCTTGAGTATCATCATCACAGCCATCACCATTATTGTTGTTGCCGTTCCGGAGGGTCTTCCTCTTGCGGTTACACTTGCCCTTGCCTTTGCCACCACACGGATGGCCAAGGATAACAACCTGGTGCGTGTTCTCAAGTCTTGCGAAACCATGGGTGGAGCCACTGCCGTTTGCTCTGACAAGACTGGAACACTCACAGAAAACAAGATGCGTGTTGTGCGAGGAATGATTGGAGATCGCCAGTTCACTTCGGAAGATGGCGTTCAGGTTTGGTCTGAATCTTCCCAGACTCTTAAAAATGATCTGGCATTCAACGTTGCCATCAATTCGACCGCTTTTGAAGGAAACGGCGAAGAGAAATACATAGGAAGTAAAACAGAGGTAGCTCTCCTGTTACTGGCGGAATCTTTTAGTGTGTTTGAAAGCAACTCGCTGGATGGTCTACGTCAACAGGCAAATATTTCCCAGGTGATTCCCTTCGAGTCCAGCAGAAAGTGGGGAGGTGTTGTAGCGAAAACAGGCGAGAATCAGTACACTTTCTACATCAAGGGAGCATCAGAAGTGGTTTTCTCCAGATGCAGCGAAATGTCGTTTTCTCATGGTGAGATCAAGCCAGTTGACTTGGATCTCCAAAGTAAAGTTGGCCAGTCCATCAACGACTATGCTGAACATGCTCTGCGTACTTTGTGTCTGGCGCACCGTCGGTTTGAAGATTGCGAGAGCTGGCCTCCCAGCTACTTGTGCAAAAGTTCGCAGCAAGAAGCTGATCCAGAACTTTTGTTTGGAGAGGCATTCGAAGCCACCTCCCACAATGACACGCCACGCATAGTTGTGGGATCAGCAGAGTCTGGCCTTTGTCTCGACGGTGTTGTAGGAATCCAGGACCCTTTACGTCCTGGGGTGCCTCGCGCAGTTGCGCAGTGCAAACAGGCGGGTGTGTGTGTGAGAATGGTTACAGGTGACAACATTCGTACCGCTAAAGCTATAGCTCTGGAGTGTGGGATTTTGAGTGACACAGATGGGGAAACGGCATGTATTGAAGGGCCTAAATTCCGTAAACTGAGTGCTGAAGAACGCGAAAAACTTGTTCCTAGGCTCCGTGTGCTTGCGCGGTCCTCACCAGAGGATAAGCGTATTTTGGTGGAGACGTTACAGAAACTGCGTGAGGTGGTGGCTGTCACTGGGGATGGAACCAACGACGCTCCAGCTTTGAAACTGGCAGACGTTGGGTTCTCTATGGGATTGGGAGGTACAGAAGTGGCCAGAGAAGCGTCAGATATCATCCTCATGACCGATGAGTTCCCTGCTATTGTCAACGCTATTAAATGGGGACGCACGGTAGCTTCCTCCATCAAGAAGTTTATTCAGTTTCAACTCACAGTTAACATAACCGCTGTGGTGTTGACTTTTGTCTCGGCGGTTTCGTCAAGCGAGGGAACAAGTGTTCTGACCGCAGTTCAGCTTCTTTGGGTTAATCTCATCATGGACACACTGGCAGCTTTGGCTCTGGCCACGGACAAGCCAGATGATTCTTTCTTGGAAAGAAAACCCGCAGGCAGAACAGCTCCGCTGATTGCCGTTTCTACATGGAAAATGATTCTATCTCAAGCTTGCATGCAGCTTACTGTTACTTTCATACTGCATTACGCGGGTGCGAAATTGTTCTTTGGATCAGGTCCCATTACAAACCACCAAGAAACCCAGATCAGTTCGCTCACTTTCAACACGTTTGTGTGGCTGCAGATTTTTAAGCTTTTTGTCACCAGGAAACTCGATGAGGCA
This sequence comes from Citeromyces matritensis, assembly GCA_030570875.1. Lineage (NCBI taxonomy): Eukaryota > Fungi > Ascomycota > Pichiomycetes > Pichiales > Pichiaceae > Citeromyces > Citeromyces matritensis. Next base: position 55,543 of record JAJLWQ010000345.1, read on the forward strand.
GATGGCATTAAGACCGTGCGTGGAAGGATCACCCGCAACAATCTCGACTTTTTCCAACACCTCTTGAGAAATTGGTACTTTATCACTATTGTGATCATTATCGCAGGGTTCCAAGTCATTATCATGTTCTTCGGCGGTGCAGCTTTCTCAATCGCAAGACAGACTCCAGGTATGTGGGCCACTGCCATCTTGTGTGGCCTCATTTCCCTTCCTCTTGGTGCTTTAGTGAGAATCACTCCCGACGAGTGGGTGGTGGCTATTTTCCCGACAAGAGCGTTCCTCATGCTTTCGTCAATCTTGTCTTTCCGCTGGCTGTTCAAAAGAAAGAGATCACCAAAGGATGTGGAAGCGCAGCCGGAAGAATGCGAGCCTTTTGTCAGAGCGAAAAAGGACATACTTTACTTGAAAGCTCATAACTCGGGTAATCCGTTCCGCAAATATTCAACCTCATCGGCATCTTCATTGGGGTCCACTCTAGTGCACTCAACTGACCGCTCCAGTATGAGTTCAGATAACATGGAGATGGAGAGGGTTGACAACCATAGGCCTGGAATCAGTGCGCTTACGATGATTCCAACTGCGGTAGGTGGAGCAGTGGCTGGGTGGAATTTCCCTACTAAAGATAAAGCATAGTGTAATATATTCTGTACTCGAAATCCGCATTTGAAACCCGTACACCATATAGTTTGCCTAAAACCACCTTCTACGGCAATGGCTGAATAGTCAGCTTCCCAGAAAGATTGTTTGAGCAGAATCTGCCGTCCAAGCATCAAAAGGTGTAGAAAGCGGCCTAAGCCTTATGGATAAAGAGATCGTTCTGGAATACACGTGTTTGATAACGAAGAACTCGACGATGTAGACGACGGCGAGGTCTGTGGCCTAGAGAGGAATAGGATCTGACTGGAGTTAAGCAATGCCATCGTATTTGGGCTTTGAGTAGAATGGAATGTAAATAAAGACGTGGGTGTAGAATAAATGAGTCCAAATAAGTAGTGCTCTATCCGATTAAGCCATTTCAGACATTAAAATTGGGCTTTTGGCTCATGTCTGCAGGAGAAATAGAACTCACCCTCTATATAGTTGACTTATGGGGCTTTGTGTAGCGCAAGCATATAAAGTCTGTAGCTTCTTTTCGGATCTTGGAAAAATGTTGAATTCAATATTGAAATACCTGCAAAAACAACTCTCAATAGGATCGCATCTAGATCTATAACTCTCACTCTCTTTGAGACAGGGGTGCCCCACTCAAGGATAAACAAGACAACACCACAACTTTTTATCAACAAATATGTCCCAAGAGAACTCCTGGACCTAACAAGGCAAGTACAAGACATTTACTTACGGTCCAGCCCTAATTCCGTTCATAATAAGGAGCCTTTACTACTATCACTTTAAAATACAATACCATTGTCAGGCTCTTCTACGATTTCTTGAGACCGGGCAACCTCATACATGACTAAATGGCCATCAGATAACACTTGGCGATAACATGACATATCATCCCATTTACCTACATCCTGGCAACTATGAATAGACGCTGTTTAGTACGAATATACATCTTAGATCTTGTTACCTACCTACACGCAGCTATCCGAATGATCTAGGGTTGAATCTCTACGGGCTATGCATACGTGTCGGCCCAGAGATGGTGTTTGAGTTAATGGATCCAGATTAAAGAGCTTATCTTAGTCAATTTCAATTTGTGTACGGCCTGGGTCTAGAATTCGGCTTTATGCAAGATTATGTCAGAATTTTAAAAAAACTCCGGGGTTTAGCATGTGATATCCCCTTTTCACGACTTGATTGTATGAGTCCGGGAGATAAATGAGAAAGTATTCTCATTTCCGCAGTTAATTTGCTCATCCTTATGCAAGAATATGCCACATTTCTCGGAATCTGGGGCTGATGCGTGACTTTTATGTCTTATCCCGAATTCGCGCACTGCAAGTGTAGTGACAGAATAGAAATGAGCAAATTTCCCAGCCAAAAGAGGCAGGCGCGCGGCTCAAAACGTTACACAAACACAGTTCGCGAAAAAGTATAAAAGAAGCAGAAATTTCCCCCTTTTTCTTCGGGGGTCAACCGACCCCCCTAGCCACCCATACCCATGGGTAGGAAGAGCTTCTGCGGCTCTTAACCAAGAAAATGGATCGTTGGCGCCAAGGCCATACCGACTTCTACAGCTTATATCTACAGCTTATAGCATAACCCTGATGCTATCCAACTTCCTCTAAAGTTTGCCACTTTGGATCAAATGAAGAGGCCCTATTTAAGGGCTCTCAAAATGCAGCTTCTGCTCTCACCAAGAGAGATGTGTTGTAGGTCCCCAACTACAGCACCGTCGCTTAATTCGGATCGAGAGAACGGCAAGTCCCCAATTGCCCTCTCCCATGACGACAAAACACGTGAGATGTGTTGTAGGTCCCCAACTACAGCACCGCCGCTTAATTTGGATCGAGAGAAATGCAACCCCCATTGCACTCTCTCAATGACGACAAAATTTAGGAAGGAATGCAAGGAAAGTCTCCCAAGGACTGTTCTGGTGTGCAGTTAGATTTTACATAGGAATGATGTCTTGGCCAAGTCGAGTAAGTGACTGGGAGCATCTGAAGGAGTGATCGCGAGCACTCTGGAAGGTGATTCCTGGGATCAAAAAGACTGGGGTCAGATATCTATGCTGCTGTTTGCGGAGCTTTGAGGGGTCTCGCGAACCCTTGAGGTGGCCACGGTCGGATTTTTATTCTACATACATAGCAATTAATATTTTCTTGGAAGTGATTTTGTTATTTCAGCTTTCTTATTTTAGCGTTTAACCTGTTGCATATATGACGAGATGAGGGACCAGCCATGGCTGGGTCACCTTCATCATGGATCGGTCTCACTGGGGAGCTACTGCTATTCTCGTTAGTTGCCATTGTAGATGGGTGTAAATAGGTATTATCTTCTATATAGAGAAATACCCAAGTTGTCCGGATTGAATTGGATATGTCCACATTGGATTGGATAGCATACCATAGCATGTCGAACTGAGAGGAATGTTGCCTCTCCATATACCGCCAGTAGTTTGCTGCCAATTCTCCCTTTTATGCAATATGCATAGTGCTTGTCATATTGGCCAATCAGTGTTGTCTGTGTATCCAAACCGAGGGTGCGAACCCTCGGTATTATGTAAAAACGATTGGGGCTATGATGATATTGGCCCGACAACTGATATCTGGCTAAATGACTAGGCAAGAACATCACCCATGGGAGGTTCGGGTTGTGAATACAACACCAGGCCTCATCGGCCAATGGAGCGACCGTTGTTTAGGTCTTTTGGTTTAACTCCTCACATATGACAATTTGGTCTATATGCGGTCTACTGCATGCGTATGCATCCGCATATGCAGTGGAGCATAATGTTTGGTCTTATGCCGAAGTGAGTGACTATGCTCAGATCACTACTTCTAGTCGTCATTTTCCTTCCTGGAAGTGGACAGGTTTGCCAAGTAAACTTCCCTCCTTATGTTTCGGAGTAACTAGCTGGGGTTATTGTATAACGCTGTTTGTTACGTAGTATGTTTTGTTATGTTAAATACTTACTCAATGCTGACAATATATGCCGTTGAGTACCCTTCTGGTGCCCTTCTTGTGGCATTGTTGTCATGAAGTCAAATCCGATCCTATTTACGGATGCTCTCTGGCAGGTGGTTATGTCTGTATAGGCATCGATTCACGAATGATGAACGCGCTCCATAGAGTCTCAAAGCGAGCCTAGGGGATCTTGACAGATTGCTAGATGACTCATCTCGATCTACCACCAGATTGCATCCGTTCCACCATTGTCCACAGCAAAACCGAGAGCACATTCCATACCGAGTAGAAGGGCCGTTTCCTCAAATGGAAAACAGTGACGGGACAAGAGCTCTGCCCAATCGTTCTCTTAGGCGTCATGAATTCGAAGAGTGCCCTTTTCCAAAATCTTGATCTCAAACTATTCGTTAGACAACATGGGCACGAAGTATGCAGAACTCCGATATTCATCAAGTGCATTGAGCTCGAGTGATCCCATTCTATATTTTATGTTCAAAACTGCTTTGCCAGAACTAGTTTGCTCTCTCGGTATCACATTAGCTCACTCGGTACAAACGCGTACTTTGCAGAACGATCGTCATGTCTTATTGTCTTCCGAATGAGGAAAGTCTCCAAAACAGATACACCTTCCCTGTTTAGGCAAATATCATCTCAGCTGAAATTTTCTCAAATCTATAAAGCATGCGCTTCTCGACGATGAAGCCATCATCATGAACCCACACATCTCTGCCGCTCCAAAAGAAAACTCCGACAACGCTGACAACATTGTCATTGGCCGTGCTTGGCTTCAACCAACTTGTGTGATAGCCTGATCTATAGCTTAATGGAATTGTTTTCCTTTTATGTGGTGTAAGTCTCCTCGGCCGTTGCTTTACTATTCAAAGACCTCTAGTAGCTCACCATTGCCTCGACAGACTAGAGATTTTTTTACACTTCAACCATCAGCTATTCAGAAAGTGCCCAATCAGTGAAGAGACGACACGTCAACAAGGAAAAAATCATTTTGCATCTTCCAGCTTCATACATCGCACGTAGTCTTGAGAGTGTCAAAAGCTGGTTTATGCCACATGTTACAATGAAGTCCGGCATACACATAAAGCAGCGCTCATTGTCTGTGTCTATCGGGATCTAACGAAGCCTTTATAGTCAGAGAAGGCATACATAAATTCAAGAAAATACCAAGCAGAGTTGTACCAGCATGTGGAAAAGAAGTTTACATTCAGCAAGGCTGAACCCGAAGATTCAATGCATCACGCAACCTGTTATTGCGCATCCAAAACTGTTCAATCACGACATGTGCCCAGATTCGTAGCTCTACAATATTATGATACCTCATTTGATTCAACACACTAGAAAATGCCCTCCAGTATATCGCACAGTGCGTCGCACTCCATACTATAATCCAGCTTCTGTAGCCCCACCACATTGTAGCGCACCCTCGTCTGGCCGTTGTATGAGTCTTGTCTCGCTCTCACTCTAAAGGAGAATTCCGACATTTGCACCGACCCCAGAGTATTCTGAAATACGTTACCCTTGTCGTTCTCCAAATCCGGATTCTCCTTCATATCTATCAGCTCGCCAGCTGACATCCCAATAAGCTCTCTTGCCTGTTCATCAAACAGCGTGAGCCATAATTGCCCTGTAGAGTCGAGAACGGAAATAGTAAGGATATATCTGTGATTGGGAGAAGGATGATTAACGTCACACTTTTCGCATCTCCAAGTACCATCGCTTTGCTCGATCACTTTTCTGTTGCAACCCTCAGAAGAGCAAGCAGGATAGGAAAAGTTTTCTGAACGAATAAAGTTGACAGTACCCTTCACGTTGAAAAAATCAGGCTTTTCGCTCATTCCCAGATTCTCATCCTGAACTTGGCTCATAGTCTTCCTCGCCAGAATGGCACTTTTCCCAGTTGGGTTGTTGGAAGAGTTGGCAGCAGTTTCGAGTTTGAGAGATTTGAAAGACTCAGTGGCTCCCTTAGAGTCAAACCACCCTTTCAACTTGTAAGACTCGGGAATATCCGGATTGGCCATAATTGTAGCCGATTGAGTCAAAGACAAGCCTCTGCCACCGAAATCCTGCACTTTTGCACCTTTCAAAGCCACCACTGTTCCTTCCGGGAGGCTAAAGTCCACCGCGGCTTTGTTCCATAGGCCCACAGTGATAGCAAAGTTGGAGTCGTCAACGATAACAATGTCACGGCGATCAAACGGCCGACCGGAAGACTTGGCAGTGATCTGGAACGCATTGTTAACTTCTTTAAGAATTCCGATACAATCGATCACAGAGTTGGTCTCGAGGTCCTGTACTTTGTTGAGAGGTACGAAATTAAAGTTGAGAGCGGGTACATCACTGTCATCATCCACTTCTTCGATAACGGTGTCTCTGTCCAGTTGCAGCTCGTACGGATGGGACAGATTAGAAAATTGTGGTTTTGCCTGCTGGATTCTCGCTTTCGATATATAATAAGCCTTTCCCTCTTGCAGTAGATCGAAGTATTTGTCCACTATATCGTTAAACCCGGTAGCACGTATCTCGTTGGACTCATCTAGCAGGTTCACGTTGAAAAGCTTTCCCTCTCCCCGTTGATTTGACCATGTGCGCACGTCAGACTTGTAAGAAACACGAGCTTTGATGGTCCACGAGTTTTGGTAAGGCGACAGCTGGTCGATAGCGGTCAAATTTCTAGTTTCTTGCTGTCTGGGCCTAGCAGCTGGTTTGGCTGGTTCAATGGAAGCAGATCTCTCAACAGGAGAAGAGCTCAGATATTTATCTTCATCTGGATGCGTCTTGAAGTATTCGTCAACGTGGATAAGCGATTGCTGCCCAATACGAGAGCTCGAAGGCTGAACAACTTGTAAGCTGCTTACGATAACCACACGCTTGTTTTTCGTCATTTTCTCATGATCGTAAGAGATGAGCTTCACAATAGATCCCTTTTTGACTCCCTGTGATTCCGCAGTCTGCACACAGTCTGGTCTAATCACTCCGTTGGTGGAGTAGGTGCCGTCGGATAAAATGATACGCAAACGTCTGCCCGACTCATTAGGGATCTCCCTTATGTTAGTGATCTGCAGTGTCAGCTCCTGGTTAGGAGCGAGCGATGAGTTCTTGGAAAAGAGTTCCTTGAGTTTGCCGTAACTGAAGTCCATTCGTTTCGCGTCGCGTTGTCGTGCGTGAACCAATTATTTGTTTCACTGTTCCTCAGGCCAAGGTTGATGAGATAAATATAATTGAAAAAAATGCGTTGTGGTAGCTTTATATAATGATTAATAGTGTAGGAGTGATGCTTTATAAGGTGGTCTCTATGAGGACTGACCTTTGTGGCTGCACACATGCATACGCCCTCAGCCATTCAAAGCTATATACTCAAGCTAGTGTCAAACCTAGCGATATATATTGATTTAGTCTTCGGTAAGTGCTAGTTCGGTTTCCGGTCCTAGTCTCAATAGCGGTAATATATAGTTGGCGTTTTTCCACTGAGATACCGCGGGGGGAGTTTGTAGAGATATACCTTGAAACACATTCTCATCTAGCCTTGCGTGATGCCATTCTCAATAATCGTGGTACTAGCTGTTTAAAGGGGAATAACTTTGTTTAGAGCCACGTTTCTCCCAATAACCTTCAGATACACTCGCGCCATCCAGCAAGGGAATTGGATACATTTCGAAAATTTCTTTTTGCTATTTCTCTTCTGATACCAAAACACCGAAACTGAGTGCAAAGAGAAGATGATTCAAATCCAGGACACATTCAACGATGTGATTCGAGACGTTATTACTGGCGTAGCCATAGAAGACACGTTTTGGGTCTACGTTGGCAATAAAAAACTCACGATCAAGGTCACCAGTGAAGGTGATTCGCCGATTTTTCATTGCGAAAACCTTGAATTCAAATCAATATCTGATACCAGATTTCTCATCAAGTACAATTCGGATGAATTTTCTTTGCGATCTCCAAACTGGTCGTTCAAGGAGCAGGCTTCCCGCCTTTCGAGCATTGCTGCTTCAGGAAACTCATTCACCGTGGGCGCTCAAGAGGGCTTCCTTTTTTTGTTCCCCTCAAGCAGTATGCCTTTCAAGGTGCTAGAAGGACATTATTCTGATGTTTCTTGTATCACATATTTCCCGTCCACAAAAGTTCTGCTCTCTGGATCGACCGATATGACCATTCGATTGTGGGACTGCGAGTCTGGTAATAATGCTCGTACATTCATCAAACACAAAGGAGAGGTCACCTCCCTCAAAACGATAGGCCAATTCGGCCGGAATTTTGTTTCAGGATCAAAAGACGGCATGGTCAACTTGTGGGAGTGCAATTCGGGCTCCTGCATACACACGTTCAACATCGGGGCAGCAGTAAACTCTCTCCTGATAGCTTCAGACGTGAGCTCTCAGACCGATTCCTGCAGCTCAGAGCTTGAATTTGAATTGGCAGGAAAATGGCTTGTTGTTGGAGACGAAAAGGGATTTATTAGCATATGGGATTTGATTAAAAAAGAGCTGATATCTCGAACGCAAATCATCGACAGTCCCGTCGTGAATCTGTCTCAAACTGATCGTGAGGTTTTAGCGGTTTTCCAAAACGGGACTATTTGTCGATTGGAGCTTGATTCAAAGAAATACTCAATTATCAATATTGCGAGTATTTCCTTGGTTTCTTGCGCGTGCTTCTACGAAGATACATTAGTGGTGGCGTTTGAGGATTGTATTGTGAGATTGAAGCAGAATGAAAAAGAGTTCACAGTGACTGAGTATCTTGTTGGGGTTGAACAAGGTTCCAGCGTTATAGCGATGGCATTCAATGACGGAATTTATGTGGCTTGCAAGTTGGGGAATATCTATAAGTTTGAGGCATGAGTTTGAACAACAGTCTTTGGGCCGGCTATCAACGTAGCACGGATAACGCGCAGCAGTTTAACGTTTTTAAGTCAGTTGTATTCAACTATGGACCTGGTTGCTGCGAAGTTCAATTACTTCCTATCGTCACAAGATATACCTTCGATTTCGATTATAAGGCGACCTTTGGCCTGTGACTGTCAGATCTCGTGCTCTATTTTGCTTGACTTGCCATTCCATTGCTCAATAATTCTGAAATTTCAGCCCACTGCTGCCATGAGACAAAGAGAAATGAACCGAAAAGACTTAAAGTCTTGGTTAGCTAATATGGAAACTTTTGGCTTTTGGTTCGTGCTGTATGGGTATTAGATTAATATCATCAACGAACAAAACTTTAAATCTATAAGCGGAATTCTTTGTATTTATAGCGCAACAAAGAAGCTAATTTGAAGCTGAAATTATTCTTCGCTGTTCCATAGCAATGACCTTGGCAAGCGATGCTCATGATAATCTGAGGTCGCAAAGCTTCAATGCCGGCGAACAAAATAGCAGATTAAATAAGCCCGTCTTCATTTACTTCTCTCCAAAAGATGTGGTTTTTTCCTACTCCATCTCTTGACCATCCGTGCGACTCTAAAGTGCTGATTCTACTAGTTTTTCATTCGAGGAAAAGTGGACAGCTCAATGTTGTTGTCCCTACTTTAAGTGTACTACATAAGTGAGTATTACACTGTGTGAAATGCATCTACCAACATTTATTCGCAGAAGAACAGGTCCTAGATCTACGATTGATCTTGAATCTACATCAGCAAAAGTATATATATATATATATATATATACTCCAGTTAGAAATGTCAAACAACGATGTCAACAATGATGTCTCAGAGGCTGCATCCATGTTCTTTGATCCAGATTTCGTTCCGCACGATTACTTAGATGCACTTATTCAAAGCACTATCAAAACTTCAGCAGGAGATTTTTCGCGGCTGCAACCTGTGCAAGCCAAATGCTCAGACCTTTTGATTCACCTAGACTACTACGGCAATGAGTTGACGAAAAGCCTCCAAAGCAAGATTGCGACACTCGAGGAGAGCACTACAGTCATTTCCCTTTCAGATGACCACGAGGAGACCAGAATTCAGTATTACATGGAGACTTTGTCTTCTTCTGTGAACTCATTGATGCACGATTTTCGTGCGGTGAATAAGAAGCTGACGGATCTGGTTCTAAGTAGCGACGAACAATCGACCATTGACAATTTAAAGCGGTTAATGCAAGTGAAACAGAGTATTGCCTCCGTTATAGATGTGATTGAATTCGCTAAAACTTTGGCGTTTACTTCTATTATATCCAGTCTGCCTCAAAATGGCTTCTCAACTCAAGCCAAAACATCGTCAAACAACATAGGCACGGAATGTCCAGTTGCCATAGAAGACTTCAACGCATCCTTGGGCATTTTGCAAGAGACGGTATTAGAAGAGATCATTTCCATCAGGTCAACCAAAGCTGCACCTGAGGCAGCCAAACTGATCCAGAAGATGGATTCAATGATTGAACTGCAGGCTGTACTTCGGAACCTAGGCGAATTCTCAAGGGAGTTCTCTCAGTTTTCCAAGTTTCTGCGGGAGGAGAAAACTAAGCTGCAGAAGTACTTGACGTAGTTAGATATTTCAATATTTTGAACACTTGTCGAAAGATGTGACCTGAGAAAACAAAAGAGAAAAACGGCCACAAGGGGAACTAGGTGCGAGTTCTCTGTTCTTGCCAAAGAAAGTTTGGATAGAAGCACGTGGAGTCTCAAACATCGGCCAGATGCCCGGTTCGGTGTCCACAACCACTCGCCTAGCCTGCATTCGACAGTTCACCCTGCTAATCGCTCACTTACAAATGAGGATAAGGAAATAGTCAAAAGCCTGACAATGGCTGGAGTGTCGCCGAAAGCTGTTATAACGTTCCTTCATCAACATTCTACTTTATTATTCACGAACCGTGATATCTATAACCGTATCGCTGACCGCAGGCCAGACTTCTGCAATGGCCCGCAATGGAGAAGGTCCTTAAATGAACGCTTTCGTGAATCACCTAAAAGGGGCAGGTTATTGGAGTGAGATTAGCCTCGACAATAGCAGCTGCAATGAAAGAGTTCTATTCGCACCCCCTGATTCTTTGGTATACTATAAGGCGTATCCAGATGTAGTTTTTCATGATTGTACGAACTATACAAACAAAACAAACAAATACAGAACCCCACTCCTCGACATTGTGGGAGTGGATGGTATTCAGAAGACATTATGTATAGGTTTTGCCTTTCTAAGAGGGGAAGGCTAGACAGATTACTTCTGGGCACTTCAGGAGCTTTGTCAAAAAGATAAAAGCTCAAGTGTACGCGTCAGCTGCAGAAGCTTACATAAATATGTGTATGTGTACGCGAACTCTGCAGATTCGTACATAAAACCGGCGCGCCGATAAATCGCCTTACCTCTCTAATCGGGTAACGTACATCCGTCGATTATATGCAGGTGGTGATGGTGTATGGAGTTGCATGATCACATGCAGGATGAGATGCTTTGATAACAAACGGAAAAGGTGCATCCGGGTCAAGCTTTAAGTAGCGGACAGCCCTTAGTTATGTCTGGCATGATTAAAGAAAATAAACACATCGTTCAAGTTTCGGAGGACTTTGAAAGTGGTTCCATCTCCAGAACCGAAGATGCTGACTTTTTGGCCACGGAAAAAAAAATTTTGCGGAAATTCGATTTGCTAATCATTCCTTGGTTGGCAACTGCCTTTCTCTTCTGTAACCTCGATAAGTCAAACATCGGGAATGCTGAAGTGAACGGGTTAAGTCAAGATCTGGGGCTTGTTGGTAATGAGTACGGGAATGCGGTGTCTTTACTTTACGTGACATACGTGGTCTTTGAGACTCCCGTGGCTTTAGGATTGAAAAAAATTGGTCCCAAATATCTCTTTGCTGGGATGTATTTTCTATTTGGACTCTGTTGCATGTGTACGGCTTTTGTCACAAACTATGGAACACTTGTAGCGTGCAGGATGCTTGTTGGTCTATTCGAATCTGGCATGATCCCCTGCATCAATGTGTATCTCGGGATGCTTTATACCAGAAGTGAGATGGCCAAAAGATGTGCGGTTATATATGCATTTGGAGCCTTAGCAGGAGCATTTGGTGGATTGTTGGCATATGGTATTTTACATATGGAGGGACTTGCCGGCTGGGATGGTTGGAGATGGTTGTTTCTGATTGAGGGACTTCTTACTATGATTTTTTTCCCTCCAATGGTGGCTTTGCTTCCCACTGACCCAAGAACAGCCAAGTGGCTTACTATGAAAGAAAGAGAAGTCCTCACAACTAGAATGGAAACATACCCAGATTTTCACCAAGACGAGAAATTTGCCTGGGGCGAGGTCTACAGATCATTGAAAGAGTATAGAACCTGGGTGATCTGCTTTTATCAATTTGGTGCAGACCTGACGGTGTTTTCGATCTCCACATTTCTCCCCTCTATTATCAAGGGAATGGGTTTCACTTCGTACAAGACACAGCTTCTCACTATTCCCATTTATTCTTTAGCAGCTATTGGATATTTTATTGTTGCTTCAATCTCCGACAGAATTGGAGTTCGCGGATTTTTTGTGAGTGGTGCCTGCGTCGTTATGATCATCGGTTATGCCATCCTGATAGGTACGGACAGCTTGGGTGCTCGTTATTTTGGGTGTATTTTGACCGGACTGTTCATGTATGTGGGTAACGGCCTGAGCTGCATGTGGTTCAGCAATAACAGCGCAGGACACTATAAACGGGCAACTACTGCTGGTATGATCACAACAATAGGAAACACAGGAGGGGTTCTAGCTGGTCAGATATTCACTGCAGATACTGCTCCTCGTTATTTTAAAGGGCTTAAGATAAACCTTTCGCTCACTTGTGTTTCCCTTGTTTTATGCTCTTTGTGCATCTACAGTTTTGACAAGGAGAACAAGAAGAGGGCAGGGCTGTTGGAACAGGGTGCAGAAGAAAAAGAAAAGGATATGCATTCCGACGAAGCGTTACGCTTCAAGTTCTTGCTATGAGACCATCGCGTGTCGAAATATGTTGATTTCATTTGAATAGTGTTGGGTCTAAAATTATTTTTCGATTTATGACACTTGACAACAATAATGTATCATATTGGTACAGTGTGGGAAATCGGACGAGTAATGCAGAAGGGAATCGCTGTCTATATTCGCAAGAGGAGAGTCCTTTCGTCAAGAGCGCAACGTGTGCAATTATTGAACAACAATAAGTGGGCCGACGACCTATGCCAACTCCGGTTGTGAGGACTAGTTGGGCTATTTGCGCTAATGAGGAACAGTTCTAGTAGTTTGATATTTACATCGATAGACGATACAAACTCAATCAAAAACCATAGTCAATATGATCTGCTTTGCGCCACTACGCAGAAACGACCATGAGCTTTCGCGGAGAGTTGCTCATGCAACAAAAACTTCACTGTCTGATGATCTGGATAACAAACAATCAAATTTCGTCTTTTTCAAAATCTCTACTGCGTTGAATTCTATTTTCATTGATTCTGTTGCCCTATGGGCGAGTCCGAAAAAACAAAAAGGAGTGAGTTTTGCTTCTTTTTTGAGCGAATTCTCCGTTAATACCTGTTATTTTCAGAATCATCACTTTTCAGAGGGTTGCAAGAAAAAATATTGTTAAGGTATCCCCTCAACAGCTTGTATATCTCAGTTATAGTTTTTCAATAATTTGAACTACTCGAAGCCTTTTCTAAAGGTCGAGCAGAGAGCTATGGCAAGTTGATACGGAAATAAAGTTTCTTGTTTTTGTCCGCAAGTTTATGTCATAAAACGTTGATACTTGTTCTCACGCAACATCAATCTCAGACCGTTGTAGCTCTTGATTCATGAACGGAAGAATGAAGGGCATCGCTGCTGAGAGCAAGAGCAGTTTAGATTAAAAGTTCTCGCAAGGATCCTGCGAAGTGCCAGGTATATAACCCGGTTCCAAAATAAGGATGAGATGGAATACTGCATTCCTCTCACCAAGTTTATGGCGTAGCTATCTTGCTTGCAATTGGCTAAACATAAGCGTCATAGAGAGCTTAATCTACCGTAACTCTAAACATTATTGGCCGAGGCATCGACTTGAGTGCTAGGTAATCATGCAAGTAGGGTTACATCAACAATCGAATCATCCAAGTGTCATAGCACTCGAGAACAAAAATATGCACCGAGTTATACTGTACTCTCCAACGCCAAAGTACGGATGCTCTCCTCCAATCTCATCATTTCCTGCTTCTATAATCAAGATGCAAACCTTCAATTGTACGTCAACCCAGTCTGCTGGGCCCAGAACTCATCTATCACTGAGTTGCATTTTCTAGTGCCGCGAGTGAGCATGACTTTGTTTATGAAATCCTGAGATTTATTCACCGAGCTCAGCAGAAAATAATTCTGCAGCCATGTTTTGAAACCCATGGGCTGCTTTGCAACGAGAAGCTTGATGATCTCCGCAAAATAGCGCACGTTAGACCTTTGAGTGTTTAACAGAGAATTCATAACGGTAGAAGTAAGGGACTGGCCCAAACCACCTGCAAAAAGCTCATTCACCGTTTCACGATCACTCTTGGTTCCTCGTCTCATAGAAATCAGCTTGCACCAGAACTCAGATCCTGTTTTGATCACAAACCTTTCGTTGGCACCTATACATGCAAGGCACAACGAGAAAAAGGATAAATCCGGCTGAAAAATCAAAAGTGAGGGTCTCTCACCTAACACAGTAGCAAGGAACGACACGAAACTCTCGACAACGTCCGGGTCGGTTTCAGGAGAGACGCTCACTTTTTCGAGAACTGCAGTCACATCCTTTTGTGTCATGGAAGATGAGTACGCACAAGTAGCTGAGCTGGCTAGCTGAAGCAGATAGGGGAGATTATTTGAGGATGTGGTAAGGTTGATGCAAAGAAAATGCAAGATTGCCTCCAGACCGAAAACAAAAGGTCCTGAAACAGTTTCCACAAGACCAACCTTGAGGATGCAGCATTTTTTTTCCATCACCTGAGGATCGTCTTCCGTGAAGGAAGTCAACAACATAGAAACTCTCGCCTGGAAAGGATCGGTTGACCAGAACTTTTGAACGTGTAATTTCTGCTCCTCCGGAAAGTCAATGTCTGCTTCAGTGCGAAAACCTTTACCCAACTCGTAGACGGTGCTCAAAAGGGCCACTGGCTCCAGAGAAGACCGCTCAAGGGCATTCAGCAAAGCTGACAATCGAGCAGCTTGGATGGAAGGATCCCGAGAAGCTTCAAGGATAGATCCATAAGCGTAGGTAATGCGATCCCGAATGAGTGGAACCACAGTTACATCGGCAATCATCTCAAAAACCAGAGACTCAAAATCTGAAGTCATAATCACAAGAGATCCCCTGCAGTCGCTGCAAATGTTGGAGATGGCCTTAGATGCTGTGAGTCTAGCAGGAGGACACTGTAGCATTGTCGTTACCAAGAATGTAAGGACGGGAGGCAAAAATTCTGGTCTCGTCTTATAGAAAGAGTCGACCACTGACAAAAGCTGCGTAACCGTGTAAACGAGCTGGCTATCTTGGAAAAGCGGTAACTCGAACAAGTGAGAGCTCAAAATTGAGCTGATGCAATTTGATACTTCTAGAGGAAGCTCGGAAAAATTACAAGCAATGGAGTTGAACAAATAAAGCGATGTTTCAACGTCAGCAAGATTAGCGTTGCTTTGAATCACATTTTCAGTCAGGTGTTTAACCAAGGGAATCCCAAGTATTGGATATGCGGCATCGAAGTAATCTGCGCACTCTCTTCTGAAACCGGCAAATTCATCGCCTTGCTGAAAGTGCGCCTTTCTCCAATAAATGACAGCCACCTTGAAGAATATCTCCTTGGCAGTGGCAGTCTCTGCGGACGAAAATACCATCTCTTCGTCGGCGAATGACTCAGCCAATGAACACCACATCACCAGAAGATAACTAGAGGCCATTTCCTCGGAGATGGGTTCATCGGAACAGTCTGTGAGGGCCAAGAGAAACTCAATTCTATTGTCCGCCTCCTTCACTAGGCCCAAGCCTCCATGTGGCAAACAAGATATGTATGATACTGCAAACCTTGCAAAATAATCAATCTCCCCCACCACCTGGCCTGAAAAGACAAGACTCTCGATAAGTTCTCGCAGCGGGGGTTTCAAGACAGAGGCGTCTGATTCAAGGATTTCGGTGCTTGCCTCTAAAGCGTGATCGCAATGTTCATCCTTCAAAGCTATTATGCTGAATAAGTTGTATAGAATACTTGTTGTGTCGTATCTTTCCGATGAGTTGAAATCCGCGCACGAAACGTATTCGATCCAGGCCTGGACGCACTCGATCCACGAATGCATAAGCTGGTGGTTTCCATACGTAAAGGACAGCACTTGTGATACAGATGGGAAAGTCCTTTGCCTTGTGGTCTCGTCCAATACTACTCTTTGTTTCAAAGGAACTCTAGTGAGCTCTTCTACAAATATTTGCGAAAAAAGCAAAACCATTCGCAATGAGTTTTCGGAAAAACTATGCAAAAGAAGTGAGATTTCTTCTGGACTCAACCTCACATCTAGTTCTGCCCTACTGTCAGCGAGAGCCAGAACAAGTGTATCTACAGGGTTATGCCATATATCGTAGCACTGAAGATAACAAAGACTCAAGTTTGAAAACATTTTCCTCACTACAAAAGTAGCTTGGTGACCGTGGCTGTTCACCAAATTTACAGCGTGAGTAATGATCTCCCAAACCAGATGCCGCCTCCTACTTGGGTTCAAAGATTGCAACGCCAGATTGATGTTGACAGTGTAGGTGAGGGCGCCAAAGAACTTGCAATCAAGCGAGTCTACATACATAAGCTGATTGGCCAAAGCCCAGCCTTCTGGTGGCTTCTGAACCAGTTGCAGTGTTTGCTGCGCTTGAGAGATCGTTTCTGGATCCGAGCTCGAGTAGAGCGTATTGATCAACTATTGTTAGTCAGAACGCACGAGCCGACTTACTCCGATGACTTCTTCCATGCAAGTAGCGAAACATCCACACACCACTTGTTGTGGAAAGAGCGTGAGGCTCAGAGGACGTCAAGAGCGCGCATAGCCGGAGGTGCCATATCTTTTGCTTACAGCGGAGCTAAGACCGAATGCTTTATATTGACATAAAAGATGGCGCTCTTTTCAGACATACTTGAAAGTGAAGAAAGGATGAAAAAACAAAACAAAAATCGATTAAAAAACTTAAAAAAGGCAGTAATTTATTGATTTACTAAACAGGTCGACGGTTCAGAGTTCACAACAAAGTCAGTGGACTTGTCAGACAGCCATTTGTGCCCACCCAAAACGTCACTTCCGAAAAAGTTCACGTAAAGGGTCAAGATCATCGCTCCTCTCAAGAAAAGCCGAAGCTAATTCATACAAGAGGCAATAATTAGATGACTAGACCGCTAAGGATCGTAGTCAAGCTGAAAAATTCTCACTCTTGGGCACAAAGGTATCTACCTCATCAACCAAGTTGGATTCAGTGGCTCTTTTGAAGAGTCAAAGAGGGACGTGACCTATAGAAATGATCCTATGAAGTACGTCGACATCGATTCCATAGGACATTATGCCGCTTATATACCAAAATGAGAATGGGTTACCCGGAGATGTGGCTGTTACCCGGACAGTAGGGCAGGCAGAACGGAGGCATCAGGACATCTGAAGCATCATAACACCACAATCCGTACAGATACTCTTTGCCGTCATGTCCCATGCAATGTCCACAAGACCATCGCAATATTCTTTGAATGCCGGAGGATCTCTAGCCAGGGGAAGGCCTCGTCCAAGCAGGCAATGCTCTAATTGCACATGCTCTCCAGGTCTTCTGTCCCGTCAGGGGAGGTTGTCTTCTACGCTCAACAAAAGAATCAGTATGAGAAGAACCTCCACCAATCGCGGGGACTCACCTTCAACGGGCTCGCCGCGTCTTACGTCACTGTATACCGTAGAGTCTGAGTGTACCAACAACCAGATGAATACCTCGCTGAGGCTTGAAATGCTGCGGAACGCTATGAAGGAATATGATGATAATTTAGGTGTATATGTAATTCCGTCTGAGGACGCTCACCAGTCCGAGTATGTTTCTGCTGCCGATCAGAGAAGATATTTCATATCTGGCTTCAGCGGATCTGCTGGTGTGGCTGTCGTTTCACGAGATGTGATGTGCATGAACGACAAACCTGAAGGGCTCAGCGCTCTTTCCACAGACGGCCGCTATTTTACACAGGCATCTCAGGAACTCGACTACAACTGGGTATTGCTTAGACAGGGTGTGAAGGGTGAACCAACGTGGCAAGAGTGGAGCGCTAAGCAAGCCGCTCAAATGTCGCGTGACTCTGGAAGAGAGATAAAAATCGGTTTGGACCCCAAACTTATCACATTTACACAAATGCAGCAATTCAAAAAAATCATCGCAGAACATTGCAAGTCGGGAGCCAATGTTGTTCTGAGTGCCATCAAAAAGAACCTGGTTGACCAGATTTGGCCGTACCTTGAAAAAGCGCCAATTCGCTTGTATGGACCCTTGAGTGTTCAAGAGATCAGGTACACTGGGATGGACACGGCCGCAAAACTTGGTAAAGTAAGGGAGTTGATGGGCGAATGCGATTCTCTTGTGATTTCTTCTTTGGATGAGATTGCCTGGTTTTTGAACCTCAGGGGAACTGAAGTGGCCTTCAATCCTGTGTTTTATTCCTACCTCTTGATACATCGCGGAAAGGTCACTTTGTACATAGACAGCCTGGAAAGGCTCGACAACGTAAAACCATACCTTGATTCTATAGACGTTTCAGTTCTGCCCTATGATAATTTCTGGAAAGATCTGAAGGCCGTCTCCGATGCTAGCGGAATATCCTTGCTAATTCCAGACTCGGCATCTTGGGCTATTGTTGATTGCGCTACAGGTGGATGTAAGCAGGCCGCTTCTCCTATTTCGGAACTGAAAGCCGTGAAAACCCCGGAAGAGATTGCAGGAGCCAAATCTGCTCATAGCAAAGACGGCCTTGCGATTATCAATTTCTTGGCTTGGCTACAGAAAAGGATAGTCAAAGATGGCGAGCTTGTGGACGAAGTTGCCGCTGACGATCAGCTTTACCAGTTTAGAAAAGAGCTGCCCGATTTCAAAGGGCTGTCTTTTGAAACCATCAGCGCCACAGGCGCCAATGCTGCTGTCATTCATTACGCACCGAAAAGAGGAGAATGCTCTGTGATTGATCCTTCTAAAATATATCTTTTGGATACAGGATCGCATTTTATAGAGGGCACCACTGATACAACCAGAACAGTGCATTTTGGCAGTCCCTCCAAGGAGGAGATTGAGAATTACACTGCTGTGCTGAAGGGTAATATTGCTCTTGCTTGTCTGAAGTTCCCCGAGGGAACGACTGGTTTGATGATTGATGCCATTGCAAGGCAGTTCTTGTGGCAAAAGGGTTTGGATTTCAAGCACGGAACCGGCCATGGAGTAGGATCCTATCTCAATGTGCATGAGGGGCCTATAGGTATCGGGTTTCGCCCCTATTGTAATGTCTTTCCTCTTCAGCAAGGTAACGTTCTTTCCAACGAGCCAGGCTTCTATAAAGAGGGGCACTATGGAATCCGCCTCGAGAACGTGATGTTTGTCAAGGCCGCAGAGGGAAAATTTCTACAGTTTGAGACTGTTACAAAAGTTCCCTTCTGCAGGAAACTTATCAACTCAAAGCTCCTCACACAGGAAGAAAAGAATTGGCTAAATGCTTATCATAGACAAATCTGGGATGAAATGAATAAAAAGGTATCGAAGGAAGCTTACTATTGGTTGAAGCAAGAAACGGCAAAGATATAGACACTGTGAATACACTTTAAATTAGGTACTTTTTTTCTGGAGTTTGTGCTAATGTGACGATAATCATAGACAATTCCAAATAAAGAGAAATGACAAGCGGGGGAAGAATCTAGATGGTCAGTTTCGATTTTTTCCATGTTTCGATGGCAGATGAATTTTAGAGAGCGCAAACATTAACTTTAAAGATGAGATGCTTGAGAACACCCAATAATCAGAAAGGCGGGGCTAGAATACTCATCTTTCAAGAAAGCCCCTTTCTTCAGATGCACTCAAATAACCCTCCAATGAGAAAGCTGTTGTTAATAATCTGATTACGTCATCCGCCCATGACTGCTTAGATAATCAAACGAGTCATATGCACCTAATTTTAATTGCGATTCTCGGAGTTTCAAACATGACAGCTAGACTACTACAGAGATTGAACATAGGGCGGGTCCTCAATCGTCGATTGATTCAAACATACAACCAGGCCAGGGTTGTTGATGAGAACAAGTGGGCCAAGCACTCTTTGCCAACGGGCACGTCATTGAAGGATTTATACAAGGAACCGACCAAAGCTCCAACAGAGACCAAACCGAAGAGACGGAGACAGCTGCGCCCTAGAAAGGCTTTAATCTCACTGTCCCCCTCTGCGGTGAGTCATTTGCGTGCACTTTTGGACCAGCCGAATCCAAAGATGATTAGAATAGGCGTAAGAAACAGAGGATGCTCTGGACTCACCTATCACTTGGAATACGTTTCTGAAGCAGGCAAGTTTGATGAGGCGGTAGAACAAGATGGGGTTAAAGTTTTGATCGATTCAAAAGCCCTCTTTAGTATAGTTGGTTCAGAGATGGATTGGCTCGACGATAAATTAAGCTCAAAGTTTGTTTTCAAGAATCCCAACTCCAAGGGTACATGTGGATGTGGAGAGAGTTTCATGGTTTAGAGAGTTGGAGCACATCCTGGTTTAGGGTGTTTATTTATTTTTATGCATGAGCCGCACGATCACAAACTCGTACTATATAAAGGGCTATTTTTTTATTTTCTCTTTTGATCTTTTACACTGTGCACAATGAAACTAATTGCTATCATCTTCTCGCTTTCCGTCGCTCTTGCTGGCCAAGCTCCTGAAAACTATGACTCGCCTAAAGACGCCTTTGCGAGAGCTGACTTTGACGAAGGTAAACTTCACGGTATTGTAGAATTTTCTGCCACAAAGAAGCATCAGGTCAAAGTGCTCGTGGACATTACTGGTTTGCCCAAAGAAGGTGGGCCTTTCTTCTACCATATTCATAAGCATCCCGTAGTTGATGGAGATTGTAAAACTTCCTCGACTCATTTGAACCCATACGCTGCTCCTGCTGATTGTGACTCTGTCCCTGACGACAGCTACTGCCAAGTAGGAGACTTGTCTGGAAAGCACGGGTGGATCAACTCTAGTTGTTTTGAAACTTCCTATGTGGATCCGTATCTCTCTTTGAATCCAGCCAACAAGGCCTACCCTGGAAATCTCGGAATTAACATTCATTATAGCAACATGAGTATTTTTGCATGCGCCAACATTGTGCCGATGTCGAAGGACAATGCCTACCACGCTGGCGAGGAGGAGGAATATCTCAAGAAGGAGCTGAAGAAGCACTTGAGTAGCGTTTCTACTTGGACTAAAAATGAGTCGTATGGCAACTACACTTGCGACGATGAGTTCACTATCGTGGAGGAGAATCAAGGTGTTTCGTCCTACGCAAAAGGCTGGATTGGCCTGATGGCTTTTGCTGCTATGGCTATTTAGTTTTTCAATTTACTTTTCATTTATCGTTGTCTGATGATTGAACTCAACTGGATTTTAAGTGGTATGATCCTATTCTTCCCTTCTTTCTCCGCAACACTAACATCTGTTGCATTTCCGTACGAGCGGCAGATGAATTGAGCGTCAATATCTCGCCGGAGAACTGTACACAAACTAATCCATCAGTACAACATCTTGTGCAGTAAGCTAATTCGATTCTATCAAACAACTTGAACTCATTCTCCAGCTGTTCAAACCGCTCATCAAGATTAAGACCAGGAAAAGCAAACCTCTTTTGACCCTTTTTCCCGGTAACGGCGGAACAGGACGACAAAGACTAACTGGTACACCTCAGACTTCTTGGAGATCTAGAAGGAATTGTATTGTCGAAGTGCACAACTTTTCTTCTTACCGGGTTTCCCTGTGTCATGAGTGGGCAGCTTCCCAATACTCAAAGATGCGATCAAAGTCAAGTCATCACTAGCCGTTTCGATCTAGCATCATAGAGCTTCCTCAGAAAAGACGAGTCAAGGCGCATTGAGGAAACCAGGACCTCCATGTTTTTTGTCCTCAACAACTTTGATAGGTCCACTTCTTCCCCAATTCCAGAGTACTGCGAAGTAGCTGAGTCTCTGTTTTACGGTATATAAAGACCCTTGATTAGATTCTAGACTCAAGGATTCGACAAAATATTGATTTTTGGTTTGCGGGTCTGGTTCAGATATTCTATAAGCGTGAGTCAGCACTCAGTAACTGCATGAAATGCGATAATAGTTGAATGGAGTCTATAACCAATCTGCCAGATCTCGAAATCCAAATCCAATTGGCGCAGGACAAAGGCTTTCCGAGCTAACCTCGATAAAGTAGGATCATCCCAACATCTTTTCTCCCTCATACGACATCACGTGCATCTCACATCGTGACCTACCGATTGCGGGGAATACAATCACATGCAAATTGTCCTCATATAAGAACCTGCTATTAAAATCAGAAAAAGAAATCATGTCATTCAAGTCATCCCCTCTCTTTGAGCAAATATCCAAAGCCTTTGAGAACAAGTCTTTAAGGGAAGAACAAATCAAGAAAGTCAACTCCACATTTGCATTCGATATCAAAAACAAGCAGGGCGAAAACAAAGTGTGGCTACTAGATCTCAAATCAACAGGTAAAGTCAGTGAGATTGATCCGAAGGAACTAGAAGAGAAGAAACCAGATATTGTCATTAAAGTCAACGACCTGGATTTCAAGAAACTCGCCCTGGGCAAATCCAACCCGCAGAAACTGTTCATGTCTGGCAAGCTCAAGATAAGGGGCAACGTTATGAAAGCTGCGAGTATTCAACAAGTTTTACAAGCTGCTCAACCATCAAAGGCGAAATTATGATGACGGGTAAAATTAGCGAATCGCTGAGTCATTATGGGAAAATGCTACAGCTGTTTTTTTTCGTAGCTACTGTTTTGTTTTATGATGTTTCCTTATGTATAGCTGATTTAGCAATGTTTTTATTAAATACAGAAGATTGTTGATCTACATTTCAGGCTGTAGCAATCACATTTCAGCAAAACATGGGTAAGTTGAAGTCGAAACGCTTATGAAAGTAGCATTGTGGAGTTGGCCTTGTTCTTTGGTTGCATTGTTGGACGCTGTTTCTTGAGCCATCGCCATATGTAAATTCCCACTGCGATGTATTTATTCCACACCCTGACCACCACTGCTATGACATTGTACTTCACTACCTCAGAGAAGATAAGCAAAGAACCACTTCCCTCCTCGGGGACAGTTTCTGATCAGGGTGACTCTGGTGTCTAATGCGTGAAGCCATTAATCACACGGGTGCTGGCGGGTGAAGTAATTCATCTGTTGACAGAACAGGTAAGTGGAATATTGGATACTATCCGGTCAAAAACTCACCAAGAAAGATTTGGTTTACCCTTTATGTAACCGCAGGCCAATCCGGCCTTCTTGGGGAAGTACGCTTAATACTATTATGTAACCCCACGCATATGTTGTTAGCATATGCGGTCAATCGCTTAGAGCGATAGAGCGATCATCATAATGGACTTATGCTAAGAGAGCCGACTGATCTCGAATCAAGCTCTCTCCGTAGGACACCGTAGTCACTACATAGAAGCAGGTAGTAGTGTACCTCTTTATTGCTTCCTATCCAGGAAGCTATTATACTGAACCACAGATAGGCTCTATGACGTACGTGCTAACAATTGTTAGTATCCAGTACTCCACTTACGTGTTCTGTCAACATCATCAGCAGATTTGACGCTATCGAGTTTGAGACTATCCTTGAACTTATTGAGGAGCATAGCTCTCAGCAGTTCGAGGTTCGATAAAAAAGATAAATAGCACACAGATATACATCCTCGTGATACATCATTTATTCAACTGCTTTCGCTAGATCAACCTTATGGTATCTCAAAGATGGAATCCACAGTTTCAATATAATAACAAGCGAAATTAAGGATTCCAAGGTTAAAAGTCCTGCGTTGGTGAACACTTCAAAATAGAAATTGTGCTTTGCAGCACCAGTCGCGGCACTGTACATGCCTGAGAAAAACGAAAACAAAAGCTTAACGATGGTAAATATCGTCCCTGACGTGTAAAACCATAAAGTTGTCCAAACCAGTCTTTTGTAATCCAGCGAGTCTTTGTCCTCAATGGTATTTCTGAACCTGTAGAAGCGAACAAGTGTGTAGACTCCCAGCATGGCGACTAATACCAAGTGTGCAATGAAATGCGGCATATTGTTTTCGATAAACTCTTTGCAAAAAAAGGAAGCTATACACATGAGCGAGATAACAACGGTTGGCACTCTGATTGACGAAAACGCCGGTAAATCATAAGAGGAGTAGAACACCCCACCAGAGTATAGGAAGAAAAATAGTCTTTGGGAGTATGCTGTGATTTCCTCCGCCAACGACATGGAATACTTGAGCACCTTGTTAGCCTCTGTCTCCTCTTCAAAGCGGGCAAAGCCAACGTGATAGTAAATACTTTCTGATGACAGGACAGCTTTAGTGATATAATAAACGATAATAGCTTTTATCAGAAATGGTGTGTAGCTGGCGGTCTTTCGCCATACCAACAGCGCCACCATGGCCAAAGCGATAAACAAAAGGGTATCGACAGAAGATTCCACCAAATTTTCAACTTCCATCTCATTCAAGCCATTGCTAGTATGAACACGTAGCTTAATACTGTAGCTGATAGCGTCTGAGTCGACGGCCTTTACGCAAAATTTTCCTCCCTGCGGCAAGGGAATGGTTGCGTTGGAGTATAGGTCTGTCCATACAAACTCTTCAACAAAACCTGAGGAGGAGTTGTATATGAATTTGCCCAGGTCAGACTCGTCGCAGGATTCGCTCTTCACAGCAGAGTGGTCGCAAACAGTGATATTCTCCATCGCACTCTCCTCATAGAATAATACAGCCACAGAGGACACTCCACCATCGTTGTCTTTTTTCCTGATTATCGGTTTGTGTGCAGTAAGATTCAAAGTGGCTGACGGATCCCGATAGTCTAGAAGCGACCACGAGCTGTATGGTCTGACAGAAAAGCATTCGCTCGAAGAGGCGACTTGGCCGAACCCATTCAAGTGGTATATCTCACTGTAAGCCAATGCCAGTGGTGCAAGTAAGGCAAGTAAAAACAAACGCATATGCATGATGTACAGCGGAAGCTTATTTATATAGTTCACTTTCTATGCAGCGCTTAGTGAGCTTATGTATGCATGACGTAAGCTGATTACTCTCAATCCCCATGAAAAAGCACTGATGGGCGAGTGGGATGCTAATTTTGCTGAGTTAGCTCACCTTGGTGTCTTTGAAAATCAGCTGCACCTAATTCTTGTTTTTGCCTCATAAGCCTAACGAAATGAGATGAACAGTCCTTTCTTTGCATGCAATTTTTATTTTGAATTCCAAATCTCACTCAGATCCTACTTGATAATACGAGGGCACTAAGATATATTCGGACTCACTCAAAGTGACGAGGGTTATAAAAGCTACTTATCGTCTAGCGTGCATGAAAATCGTGTCACGTGAGCATTATATGGAACATAAGACCCAGCACTACTTACATGTTGAAGCGAAAGTGCCTACCTTTTAATAATCATTGGCGAAAAAATTGAGCTCGTTTTTTTGTAAATGCTATCGAATAAACTTCATCTGCTTTAGGGTGTTATCTTCTGGGCGGGAAAGTGCACAAGACCGGCTCACAGTGCCAATATATATCATCCAGCAGCCATTATCTTTACCGATGCAGTGAGTGTGATCCTCTTTGGCCAAGTCAATGAAAGCACATATTGAGGTGTGAACAGCAGCCCAGAATAATCAAGTCTACAGCTGAATGGGTTCGTAGGTCAGGAACAGAGTATGAAGCCAGGCTGATCTCAAGCGTTTTGTTTCATCTCCTTCCTCCTTTAGTTAATGCGAACTTTGTTATTGATCTCTTTGATGAAGCAAGATCCAAGTACAATCGTCATGGCTCAGGGAAGATAAAGTCACTCGGATCATCATTTCAAGTGTTTTTATGCAAACCCGTGTTATTTCGTGTAATTCCGGATGATGAGCGGTTTAGGTTATATTTGTCAGACCAATAAGTTGAGTGTCCTCAATCAATCAATGCCCTCAATCAATCATCGCGACGCCGATAAAACGCCCCGATACCACCTTTCTCGGCAAAAAGACGCGTTTCGGTCTTCTCCACCTCGGCGATAGGTTACATGCTTTATCATCCCCGGATTCAGGTCATGGTTATATGCACAGCTGCGTCTACCAGATCCAAATCAGACGACGTTCCATACAAGAGACTTTGTAATGTGCTCTGATGAAGAATAACAAACTCCATTTCATAAACATTAAAGGCTCACGTCAGACGATCTGGTGGCTCATGAGAGAGGTGAATCGAGACTCCCCACTCGGGCTGAAACGGCAATTT
>JAJLWQ010000345.1:81606-118959 GCA_030570875.1 Citeromyces matritensis
AATTAACTCCCTCTTGCATTTCCCTAAGGCGTATGCAGTCTACTGCATATTCATGCAGTGGGGCACATTTATGTGTATGGTGGACTTATTCATCAATGTGATACGTGCCCGAATCAACATTGCGTATGGAAGTTGGCATTCTGCCTTGTTATCCTTCCCACGGATGGCTTTACGGTATACGTGCTATTTCTTAGTAAAATATAGTATTGTTGCGACTCTGATCCTTACGTATCAGGACACAATCAATGCCCTCAATCAATCATCGCGACGCCGATAAAACGCCCCGATACCACCTTCCTCGGCAAAAAGACGCGTTTCGGTCTTCTCCACCTCGGCGATAGGTTACATGCTTTATCATCCCCGGATTCAGGTCATGGTTATATGCACAGCTGCGTCTACCAGATCCAAATCAGACGACGTTCCATACAAGAGACTTTGTAATGTGCTCTGATGAAGAATAACAAACTCCATTTCATAAACATTAAAGGCTCACGTCAGACGATCTGGTGGCTCATGAGAGAGGTGAATCGAGACTCCCCACTCGGGCTGAAACGGCAATTTAAGTTTGCAAAAGAAATTGGAATAAGAAACTCTGCAAGTTCATGCACGCTGTAGCCAATCACAGGCAGCGCTGAACTTATCAATGCGATCTAATTGCATAACCTTGCAGATCCGGACATATTCGCCGCATATTTCACCTCGGCCCGGTGACGGTGCATGATATCTATGCAATGAAATTTTTCATGCAGATGTCAACGTCGGTTTCGACAGAGAACATATAAATAGTGGTGCAAGTCGCATTTTTCCGAAAATACTAAAACCAAAAATGGTCCAACCACACGAACCCGAATTCGAACAGGCATACAACGAGCTGCTCTTCACTTTGAAGGACTCTACTCTTTTCGAGAAGCACCCAGAGTTTGAAAAGGTGATTCCTGTTGTCTCTATCCCAGAGAGAATCGTTCAGTTCCGTGTTGTTTGGGAAAACGACAAGGGTGAGCTCGAGGTGAACAGAGGTTACAGAGTTCAGTTCAACAGTGCTCTTGGCCCATACAAGGGTGGTTTGAGATTCCACCCATCTGTCAACTTGTCAATCCTCAAGTTCCTTGGATACGAGCAAATCTTCAAGAACGCTCTTACCGGACTCAACATTGGAGGTGGTAAAGGTGGTTCTGACTTCAACCCAAAGAACAGATCTGACGGCGAGATCAGAAGATTCTGTGTGTCTTTCATGAACGAGTTGCAGAGACACATTGGCCCAGACACCGACGTTCCAGCTGGTGACATTGGTGTAACTGGAAGAGAAGTTGGTTTCATGTTTGGAGCTTACAAGAAGGCCAAGAACGCCTGGCAGGGTGTTCTGACCGGTAAAGGTCTTACATGGGGTGGATCCCTTATCAGACCTGAGGCTACCGGTTACGGTGTCATCTACTACGTTGAGAAGATGATTGAGCATGCTACCAAGGGTAAAGAATCTTTCCAAGGTAAGAGAGTCGCTGTGTCTGGTTCCGGTAATGTTGCACAGTACGCTGCCTTGAAGGCTATCGAGCTGGGAGCCACTGTTCTCTCTCTTTCCGATTCTAAGGGATCTATCATCTCTGAGAAAGGAATCACTGCTCAACAAATCTTGGACATCCAAGCTGCCAAGATGAAGTTCCAGACTTTGGAAACTATCATTGGTGAGTACTCTTCCTTCTCTGGTGCTTCCATCAAGTACGTGCCAGATGCCAGACCATGGACTCTGGTTGGAAAGGTTGACATCGCTTTGCCATGTGCCACCCAAAACGAAGTGTCCGGCGAGGAAGCCAAGGCTTTGATCGCAGCTGGATGCAAGTACGTTGCCGAGGGATCCAACATGGGCTCTACTCAAGATGCTGTGGACATCTTTGAGGGTGACAGAACCAACTCTTCTGCCTCTCCAGCCGTTTGGTATGCCCCAGGTAAGGCTGCTAACTGTGGTGGTGTAGCAGTTTCCGGATTGGAGATGGCCCAAAACTCCCAGAGAATCTCCTGGACTCAGAAGGAGGTTGACGAGAAGCTCAAGGACATCATGTACACTTGCTTTGACAACTGTCTCAACACCGCCATTCAATACTCTTCCGAGACCAACAAGGATGCTTTGCCATCTTTGGTGAAGGGTGCTAACATTGCCGGTTTCGTCAAGGTTGCCAGGGCCATGTACGACCACGGAGACGTTTATTAATGATTGATTTTGGTGTGGGTAAAAGTTATGTATGAAATAGATTTTGTTTTTTCTGCACTTGTAAAATGGAGAGTCTCTACCCTTGAATAATGTGTCCCTGTTTAAAAGAGTGCTAAATGTGCGTAACGTGATTACTCTCCGGATGCTCTTTCAACAGCGAAGACTCGCTTTAGTCACCTTCCGAATTGTCGTGCTGCAGATTGCCATCTGCCCTGAAACTCTTGTGCACAAGGCATTTGTGGGACCCTTCACATTGGCCTAACCCCAACCGGAGACAATCAAGTCACTGATTTTGACTCGGACCTTACATATGACGCGTGTCTGTCGTAGTACGACTCAATAATGAAACGCAGCATCAAAGCCATTTTGGTTGATTTAACTCACCAAGAGGACTTGGCCAAATCGGCCTACTGAGCGGTCATAGTTTACGCATGTTCAGCTCCCTCATGCATCGCTTGGCGTATGCTTTGTCCACTGCATACGATTGCCGTGGAGCATAGAATACAATTCTGCTTGGCTCTATACGAAACGTGTCAGCTCTTGGTTGAGATTATCGATGATTCCGCTGGCATAAAAGGAAAATGCAAACACTTAAATGACTCGCCATACCTTCAGAGGCTTCTCCAAATTCATCATGCAGTGGCTACTTCATTGAGCGTTTGATTATTCTGATGGCAAGTCTCACTTTTAAATAGAGCAGCACCTGCCAATGTATCTATCGTTTCATTGCATCGACAAAATGAATGCGGCCAAACCTCAACTGCTCATTCCTTAGTTCAAGTTGAAGCTATGGCAGAATAGATGGCAGAAGACGTATCTACATATTTGATTCGGTTACAGCTCCACTTGTGGTCAGAGATTCAATGCTCACAAGTGAGCACTGTCATCAAGAGAGGATTTTCTTCTTATATGAGACATCCACCGCCATTGAAGAATAAAAGACATCAGATACTTCAGCTTCGACTAATTGAAAGAGAGTCCCATCAGCTTGAAGGTGGCAGTTTTCGAGACAACTTGCATTCGAAAGCGACAAAAACACCTCGTTCCGACATACCTTTTTTTAAAGAACTTCCTTCCACTACATGCAATGTCAGTGGCTGACCTTCGGTGTTCCGGACTTGGATAAAAGTGTATATGAAAGCGTAACCAAAGGCTCCACAAACCGTTCCAACCAGCTGAGCAGCCTGAGCGAGCATTTGGTTTACTACATATAAAATCAACTATTACGGTGAACTCCTCAGGTAAATTTCGTCGCAAATATATATACCCTCCATTTATATTCTCATCATGAATATTGGATCACACGTTGCGGAAAAGGCCTCACGGGATGGACTCAGTAAGCGTGTCTCATGGTCAAAGACGGGATTAATTGCCTATGCCACAACAAAGCTCAATCTCGCTTTTTTAGAGTGCATAGATGGTCGATCGTGGCAGTTGTCTGCACCACAGGAAATTCCACTTGACAAATCGTGTGGTGAGATTTCTCTAGTTTCATGGTCCAGCCTCTCTACAGACCTTGCTGTATGTGACATATATGGAAATGTTTCTGTCCTTTTGTCGGGCCTTCGAAAGGACGATTCGAACGGGTTTTCTAGAGCCTGCTTTAACAAGATGGCCACAACATTTGCTGACCAAGTGTCCGAACGGAGAACGGAATTTGAAGTCATCGAGTTGAAATGGCTGAATATGAATAAAAATACCATAGCGTATGTACCCGCCATGCGTCATGAGGGCGGAGCTAGTTATTCGTTCAAACAATTCCAGCCAAGCGGAGTATGTCATCCTATATTATCAAAACAGGCGTTTGTTGCATTAAGGAGAAATGGAGAGCTGTGCCTCTTTTACCAGGGAGAACATGGAACCGAATACTATGTGTCCAGATGTAACTTGCCTCATTGTTCCAACATAGAGTTGGCTTCCATTGGATTTACGGCGGATCACAAAATAGCGGTTGCTATCTCCAATTCTTCGTTCTTGCGTATCTATACTTGCGAAATTCAGTGGGGTTATTTAGTCAACTCTGCCCAACAACAACTGAGAAACCCTTCATTTGTGACTAACCCTTCGGCCAAACACCCGGAGCCCTCTTTGAAAGCGTCTTGTATCACGGCAATGGACTTTTGCTCGTTTGGACAAGGCGAACTTGATAGAATACTGGTTTTGTCACCCAGCTTGTCGCTGCCAGATTCCAACCATATGGAGGTGATTTTGTTACTGAAAAGACGTCACCAGTCAATCGCAGTGCGCTACAAACTGAAAGAAGAGCCTTCTCGTCTACACCACGAATTCAACCAAAAGGAAAATCACTCCCTATACAGAGACCTAGTTCTTGTAAAGCAACATTCATTTAATGACATTGTTCTCGACTTTTCGCTTTGCGCCTCAGAGACTTCCATCTTCACGCGATCCCTTTCAGGAGAAGTTACTGTCTTCAGCAGGGATTTTCAGGTATCGGAGAACACTTTTCTTGATTTGACGGATGTGGGGTTTACCTTCCCCCCTGTTGACAACTACCCCCTGGTTGTTTGTCCATCTCCTAACATATCGGCAGCTGTTTGCATGTATTCGAGGCGCGATTCGCTAGTTTTGCACTCCGTGCAGCAGAAGACTGTGACCAACATGGAAGTTTCTGGGCTTGCATTCCGTCATTCTGTTTCTTGTTTTGCAAACGCGTCCACCGATGACATAGTGATGACAATGATTAACTACCTAGAGCATCACGAAGAGAGGCGCTCAGATCTGATTTTTGCCATACTAAAAGAGTGCTATAAATCTGTCAACTTCTCCTTGAACGTTCCCAAAGAGCTTGTAGAGAAGGTGACACTTCATCCTGTACTTCACAAAATGCTTGGACTACAGTTGTCTTTATCTTCGAGGCAGAACTGGGTGAAGGAAAAGAGCGGGATAATGGCTCTTTCTATCCTAAACCTTCGTCTTGTTGCGTTTGCGTCGAACATGACGATAAAGTCATTTCAGCATCACTCTCAGAGACTCATGAAGAAACAAGCTTCCAACGTGCCAGAAACGCTGGCTGACTACAAGTTCAAGGCACAAACCATGAGCTCGATTCTAGGTATAGCAGAATACCTTTCAGATTTCATAGTTTTCCTGAACCAGGAAATGATGCTTGACAACAATGAAACAGGTTTAGCTTTACCACTTTTATTTGCCAAAGTTCCGCGCTCCTTCCTGGCATACTCTTTAGGGGAAATGCGCAAGATTTCGAATTTTGCTAAGAATTCAGCCTCTCGTCAAAATGGCGCCAATTTTTTCCAAAAGATAATGGCTGAGTCGTTTGAAAGGTTTGATTCTATCTTCGAATCGTCCCCTATTCCCTTGGCACAATTTGAAAAGTTTTTAGATAGCTTAAGCGGTCTGTTGTCTTCGGTTCCGCTTGATAAGGCACAGGCTGCGGCAGTGGAGGAGGAGTTGGTTTTCAAAGGCAGTGTCCCTGCTGTTTTTGCCAAAATGATCCCAAAGGTTAGTGAGCTTTACAATGTTCATATGGCGGGCATTGATGAAAGTAGGGTGTTTTTTCACAATGTGGAATGGCTTCGTATTTACAAAAACCCCAGATGTCCGCCTCTTGATCTACCAGTTGTATTGACAGAAAACAAGTTTGATCGCAGCAAGGAGCAATTCATCGAGGAGTTTTTGGAAAGCAATGGCCAGGTTATAGACTCTCTATGCAAGAACGTCATGTTCGAGGAACATTTCAAAAGTTTGAGAAGTTGCATACGCTGCGGACTGATTTCCTCTGCTTTGAGTTGTGGTCAGTTTGGGGATATTGTAAATAGTAGTTGGCCCTTGTTTGTTCAAAGGACATGTTTGTGTGGGGGATTCATCACCGAACGGAATTGACGGGAGGAATAGCGTTTATGGGAGAAAAGTTGATTGGTTTGAGACGCCCAAATCCTGTTGATGATGTTTTTAAGGTTGGCATGGCTTGACCATTTTGTCCTTGCCGAGTAAGGCTAAAGAACACTCGCTGGAAAGAATGATTTATTATGCAAAATTCCACCCTAGATTACGTGAAACCAACATTGTAGAATACCTCTACTAAGAGAATTATCAGACGACGGAATAATCCAATCAACTTCTTTGGTCACGTTTTATTCAAAGCACAATCAGTTTTATTATTGATATAAGAATAACTTTCTGAAATCTTAAATCACATCCTTGAACCAGAATCTTTTCATGGAACAACCTAGACTTTCTCGGGCATCTACTGCTTCCACTGCGTCATCAGTGAACACATATTTCGACAAAAATATATTTCCGCATGCGCGGGTGATGGAATCAAAACGGGTCAAGGTGCGGCTATCTTTGAGTGGGCAGCAAATCGAGATGGTACGGAAATCTTGGAACGAGATGTTGAACGATAATCCAGAGGAGACCACAAATTTTGCCTCGTCGCTCTTCTGTCTTCAATTTTATAATAATCTGCTTGCGATGCAGCCGGATTTGGTGACGCTGTTTCCAAGCATAAAGCACCAGGCAACATCGTTTGCAGGTGTGATGAATTCTGCTATCATTAACCTGGAAGATCTCTCTCTATTGGATGCCCCTCTAGAAGATTTGGGGAGACGGCATGCTCGTATCTTGGGGATCGATCCTCCATATTTTAAACTTATGGGAGATGCCCTTATCAAAACTTTTAGAGACCGATTTCAGGCCAACCTACAAAACTTCCCCGTTGAGCTAGAGGAGCTTTGGATTCAGCTCTACTGTTTCTTAGCAAACTCTATTTTACAAGGTGGTATTGATCCAATAATTGTGTATGCAGATGAAGAGTCTGATTCAGCTTCCGAGATTGTTACTCAGAGCTCCATTCACTCAACCCAAAACTCTTCTCACTCCACCACTCAGTCTGCGAGGAATATCATTTCTCGCGGATTCAAAAGCTACAAGGCCTCCACTCCTAATTATTCTGTCAGGCGGGCTCAAATCCAGCCACAAGTGGAAAAATCAGAAAAGAAGAAAAAGACGCGGCTTTCTAGGAAAAAGGGACAAGACGATTCGGATTGCATAATTGTGTGATCGCGCCAAATCTACACTTCCTAACGTGACCTAAACATGATTTGGGTGACATCTTCACATCCAAACACCATATCCATTTGTACCATGTTGTTTGATGTAGAAGAAGCGAAAATACAGACTCGCTGTCTTTTCAAGTTTTCCTCCTTTGTTCTAGACGGCCAAATGCCACATTATGTTTACGGGCTGTCAAATTCAGGGCTCGACCCAGCGTTGTTGGAGCTAGAGTGGCTAGAACGGTTGAGATGGGAGGCATACTGCGAATTTTGTAGACGCATAGCATCTCCTTCTGATAATGACTTTGAAAGTGAGTCAGATCTACTTGAAGACCTAGGATATACTCGTTGCAGACTGGAATGTCTCGATGACAAGAAATTCGCTACGCACATAGCTTTCGTTTTGAAGGCAATCGATACCATTAGAAAACACAAAGACGAGGTTTATCGACTTCGAAAGTTTAAACAGTTTGACTCTCTGGAGTTGTCTTGTTATCGCAGTATCCGCCAAAAGATGCCTTTTGAGTAAGTCTAGTGTAGCTATGTCCATAAAATCATTGTTGTAGGAATCGAATGCAGTTTGATGCATGCCATTTTGATGCAAAACGCGTAATGCACGTTATAAGGGATGCTCGCGAAATAGCGCGTCAGCATATATAACCCACACCATTCAGAGTGTGAATACTATGCTAAGGAACACTTCATACGCAGACTCCTTTTCTATGAGCACAGAGGAGGAAGATTTTGCCAGATTTGATAGATCCTCTTCATTACAGACAAGCATACAATCTTCGCCTTACAAGATGACTGACATGGACGACGAAACCATTTTGACCCAAAGTTTTTATTCCGGTCCGAGCTCCTTCAGATGCGATGTCAATAACAAGTTTCATTCCAACCATTTGAGGCGTTCCATTATAGAGTCCAACTCTACAAGAAGTATTCCAGGAAATGAGGTCCTCACGAGCACAATGGTGAATAGCCCAAGTCTTCAGGCATTGGAGAGCATTTTGAAGCCAAACAGGCTGAGCGTGTTGACAGAGGAAAAGCACTCTCCGTCATCTGTTTCTTCGACGGGAACTTTTGTGGAGCAGGATACCGTTGAGAAACTCCCTCTCATGAGTGATTCTGTTTCTTTTGGTGTTACACGGAGTAGCGCAGAGCAAGTGAGATGTGATCTT
Source organism: Citeromyces matritensis (assembly GCA_030570875.1). Taxonomy (NCBI): domain Eukaryota; kingdom Fungi; phylum Ascomycota; class Pichiomycetes; order Pichiales; family Pichiaceae; genus Citeromyces; species Citeromyces matritensis. The sequence goes on from JAJLWQ010000345.1 coordinate 90,024, forward strand.
AACAATGAGAATAACGGTCATTACAACAACAAAGAAAATCTTAAGAATACAACACACTCCCACCCTTCATCAATGAAAATGGTTTCTCCTTCTCCACAAAAGCCCATCGCAGATAACGAAGGTTTAATCTCGTCGGACAATCACCCTACGCAACTTCCCACAAGCAAACAGTCCAAGAGAAATAGTCTCAAAGCTTTCCTCAAGATACGACCGAAAAGTAATGCACCTCCAAAAGAAGCTCGTCCCAAGCATGTGAAGTCAAAAAGCACTTCATTTCTTCCGCAAACAAAAGAAAGACCGAAAAGGCCAAGAGCCCTCTCTTTTATGTGGAAAAAGAAAGAGAAAGAGGACAAGGCAGAAACCGGAGCGCAAAGAGAGAGCACAGAAAAGTCTTTACTGGAGACTTATGGGTTTGACGAGATCCCGTCATCACATATAAATTATCATCAAGAATTCGACTTTGTCAATTCACTTCGCGATGACACTCGAATAGTACCGACCGCTTTCTCAGGGGTGTCTCGCCATAGCATTACGCCCAAGGCATTCGAGGCGGATCTCGACTTTGAGCCCCCGGCCACGCCAGGCGTTGAAGAGCCCCAGCGACCCATCCACGATAGTCCTATCACTCAACGAGTGCCGTCAACGCCCAAAAGGTCTCCTAAGTTGCTCACTCGAGATTTCAGTGTGAGCAGCGGTTTGGGAATTGACTTTCACGGGTTTAGTCCGAAATCCGCAAAATCCCCAAACAAAAGACTTGTTGGAGAGGCTCTATTCCCTAAATCTCTGGACTCTCGCGAAGTTGAGGACATTGTTTCTTTGGAGAGGTCTAGGTCACTTCGGTCCACCATTACGCGAGATGAATCGTATCCGCATGACGACATCGCGGACTTGATGGGGCTTATAGATTTCGGTGACGAACCCTTCAACTTGAAGTTCAGTCCGATAAAAATGGAACCGGAGGATGCAATCATCAAAGAAGAACAGTTCACAGATGAAGCACCGATCGAGTTTAACACACACGAAGCTTCTGTAAAAGATGAGTCGTCTGTTGAACTCAAAGATGAAGAATCTGTTGATTTGAAAGAGGAGTCTTCAATATTGGATTCACCAATCATCGACTCGCCCATCATGGAACCGCTCATAAAACGGGAATCGTCGTCATTTATACCACAACGGCCGATGTCCATGTCTTTCAAAGATCATGGTGAGTCTTCATTGTTACAGCCTTCATGGGGCACCATGCAGAACTCCAAGTCTCACCTCACCTTGGCTATGCCATCTCCGAGCTCTTCTACTGAGAAGATAAAAAAAGGGGTACAATTTTCATCACGAGTTATACTTTACGAGACTCACCACCCGGACGATTATGATCGTCACCCGGAATCTGCAACTTGCAATCAGCTGACTCCTGCGTTAGCTCAAGAAATCAAAAACGAACTAAACGCGTTCAAAGAGCTCATGCCGATTCACGAGTCGTCCCAGATATATACGCATTTCTTTTGACATTAATATAATTTATTTGCTAGATGGGGCTATTTCTTTGGTGTAAGCGACTTTTATGCTAATTTGCAAACCACATTGTCGTGATGGGCACGATACTTGACTTTCTCAATGGCATTGAGCTGGGCTGATTGGTCCCCACGATCTTCAATTGTGAGGAGTCCAATTTACTTTGACTTTCCACTCCATCAGTGCCTTTGTTGAGACGAAACAAGAAAAGAACGCGAGTTGAAGTTTTTTTGGGGCACAAATGAGAGGGTCAACCCAACGGGCACAAACGGTATACAGGGCACAAAACAGCACAAAACAGCACATCTTTTTTTCATTTGCCCAAAAGCATCAACCCACTATGAATGGTTGATCTTGTCGCAGTTTACCGCAATGTTGGCCCAAGTATGCCATTTCTCCTAACGTCCAGTGAACTGAACAAGGCTATAGTTTAGAACAATCACGTTGTTACCAAAATAAACAGAAAAGGCTTTGATCGCTTGATAATACCTTTTGATACACCTGATTTTGACCTAGATATTGTATTCGCAGCTCTCCTTCAATAACTCTACATACTTCAAGATGAAAGAATCACTCATCGCCTCCAATAGATTCTCTGTCTTAATCAACATGGCATTTAAGAGATTAAAAAAATGTAGGCAGCTCCGATGCTTTAATAGGTAAGCCTCAAAACTTTATGACACCAGCAAGGTATTTTGTAGTCTTCGCTGAGGTCGGTAATACTGACATTCACTTCACAACATAAATACACCATTATAATTCTCTGGCGTCAGGAAGAAGTATCGCTGAAAATGCTTTGAAACCTTGATAAAGTGCCACTAAAAACTATCAGCTCGAGATGAACGTACTTATAAACCTTTGTTGACTGTTGCACTCACCATCAAACTCATTTTGACGTCTTATTCTTCTTTTCCGCAAAATCTTCAACTACCTGATCTACAAACTTTTGCTTTGCGCTTTTGAAAATAATGTCAAGCCGCTCGGTGGCATTATCATCTAGCTCAGCGATGACCTCCTCCGGCTTGTTCATGTTGACCACCACATACTTTCCCTCTCGCGGATCAACACATGTCTCCGTGGCCCATGGGGCAGCGTCATAGTCTTCTAGCGAGATTACAGGTGGTTTTCCGTCGATATACGATGAAAACATCTTATGTGGTGTACGGATATAAAGTTTTCAATGATAGAGATACCTAAAAAAGCGTTACCAGGCCAGCCCTTGTGTCCTCTATTTGAAACGGTAAACAACAAGAAAGTCAAGGCATTCATTGCAGGCCCAGGAACAAACCAGTCGACTATAAATACAGAAACAGGTCAGGTCACAGGTATTGTTTCCACGATTCTGGGCAAGGTGAAGCTGTTTCAAGCGGAATCTGAAGAAAAGAGTCCCGAGAGATACATAATAGCGGTCGCTCCAAAGGCAAGCAGCTATTCTATATTTGATCAGGAAGAGCAGTCAGTTGACTTTCCTAAAATCAATGAGAAACAGTCACGTGAGCTGCTGAATGCCAGTAAGCTACCACAAGAAGGTGACGTTGTTCTTGTGCGTGTGATGAAAACTACGCTCAAGCAGGCATCTGTAGAGATTTTGGTGGTGGAAGGAAGAGGCAACATTTTGCATGACTCTGGAGTGGGATCCACTGGTTTGGGATCAAGTCAAGTTGCATCAGGCGTGGCTTCTGCTGCCTCTCACATGAGCATAGTAAATGCAACATCTGCATCTATTAATTCCATGCAAGCTGACCTCGGCGAAACCTTCAAAGGTGTAATACGTTCTCAGGACGTGCAGTCTACTGATAGAGACAAGGTAAAGATTGCCGAATGCTTCAAGCCGGGTGATACTGTTCGGGCTATCATTATATCCTTGGGCGATGGCTCGAACTATTATCTGTCCACTGCTAGGAATGACCTGGGCGTGGTCTTGGCGAGATCAGAGGAGGGAGAAGTAATGTATGCTTTGGATTGGCAGACGATGATATCCCCGCAGTCTGGGAAAGTGGAGTTGCGAAAGTGTGCAAAGCCATTTTGAGTGACGGTCTATGAGTGTGTTCTAGAAGCATCAATCTGTATATTAGTCTACTTGCAGCGATTTCGCTTTATACATAATCTACCTCGAAATAAAAGTTTTATGCTGGGAGGTTGGTTGTTCGCGAAGGTATCACATAGAATCTAGACTTGACAAATAGCCAACTCTCGGATTTTTGCAAACAGAGGCAGCAGGCGAGAGTGACCTTGATCACTTCCCACGTTATAGACTATCATCAAGAGTCACCATATATTCATGTACACTTTATGCGACATCTGCTTGTCCAACAGGAATTTTAAGCTCACTATGAGTACCCCGAAGATCCAACTCGCTGAGTCCAACGCACTCGCCAAAAAGCTTGAATCTTTCCATGTAATGAGCCTGTTTGGCATTAGCCATTTCCACCATCTTTGGCCAGTAGATATCGTGCTTGTACTCAAAATTTACATCCCCTTCAAAATCTTTATCCAGTTGCGACTTCGGACAGTATTTTGCGAAAGGCTCGTCGAAAACCAACTTTTCCCTGGTAAGCGGATCGATAAAAGGGTAAATAATTTTCAGAAAAGTCCATCCTAGCCAAGGAATGTTGGTCAGCAAAGCCCTTCCCAGTCTTTCTGGATAGTGAGTTTGTAATATATGCAAAACCTGACGGCCTGTTTGAACTGGAGGGATTTTGGAAGAGTGCATCTTTATGTCTCCCACTTTATCATGTTGTTTGAAATCAATGAGAAGAGCGAGAGAGTCTTGGCCTGAAGGCATGAAATCGATAACTCTCTCAAGCATGTAAACAAGATGCTGCACTTGGCGGAAAGACGTTTTGGTGTTTTGACGTCCTGGTTTGAGATACAGACAGGGTCTACTATCGTTATCGTAGCCCAGAATCACTTGTTTACCTGTTTCGTCTTCTGGTGCGACAAGTTCAGAGCTGAGTGTACCATCCATAATACCGAAGCCACGTCTCCATGCTATGGTTCCTTCAATCCTACTGATAGCTTCATCAACCTCCCATTTGGTGGCCCGGAGATACCGTAGAATGCATTCTCTCGTGAGCCACGCTTTCTCGCTATGAGAGAGCTCAGCTTTCCCACAATCTTCCTTCTCTGAGTTGGCAACTTTTAAAGAGTCGTCATTGAAGTGTGAGAACACTTTACCGTACTTTTCGACCTGTTCCTGGTTGAGCTTACTGGGAGACGGGGGTGTTATATCTTTGGGAGGCGCATCGAATGGAACATGAACCTCGGGACCCACTGGCTTTACGTCCTCCTCAACAGCTTTTTTCTTGAATAGCATTTAGTGGTAGTCGGGTGGTATTCGGGGTCGCTTAGTCAGCATGGAATAGAAAGTGTGCATGAAGGTACATAGAGCGGCATATACGCATCGGTCCAGGAGGTTGATTAGAAATGAGGGTAGATTTCATACTTGGCTAAGAGATTGAGATTACTGATATGATCGAAAATGGGCTAAATGCCGTGGAAGTCCTGAGAAGAGGATAATTATTTTGCCTTTCTGCTCGGATATAAAGGCACCGTTCCGAGGTCCGAACCGAGCACTGTGATCCGATAAAAAGCGAGAACCCTCAACTGATGTCCTTCGAACTGCCTCATCTTGAGACGGTAATTATTAGGTAGAGCACAATAAGGTCACATGAACCGAATCGATAACTATGTAACTCGATTGAAACCGAGAACCCTCCCCTCGAACTACCTCATCTTGAGACGATAATTATTAAGTAGAGCGCATTCAAGGGCAAATGGTGTTTGGCGAAGAAACCACTCATAAGAGCTCAAATAGCCGAGCCTTCAAAAACTGAAATGTCTTTTGCCTGAGCAGTATATACTCTTGTTAGCTGTCTTCCACGCCTAAACTGGTGATGGCTAGATACTCAAAGTGAATTTTACGAGAGCCAGTTGAACACTAAATGAACTGCCTCGGTGCGGCGCCATCGCATGGTTATAGTGTGAGTAGGGACGGTGATAAGCATCACAAATAGAACGTAGATGCAGTAGTGCTCTAATGAGCCATTCGCTCTATGGTGAACGGCTTTGAAATATTTCGCATAAACTAACCCACTCTCCACCATTACAATATGAATATTGATTATCCCTTTCATCGAAGAAATAAGGGCAAATAGTTGGAGAGGTGTGTATAGTAGATAAAAAGAAGAATAACGAAGATTAAATAATAGAGATAGTCAAAAGTAAATAGAAAGAATGAAAGTGGCACAATCAAGGTCATCTCTGAAGCAACCACAAATTAATCTCGAGATTATCTCTTGCGCAGAGGAAGACACCTCCTTGCACCTCCACTTTACCCAATCGAGAAGTGCATCAAAAATTTACACATAACATGATCGTGGAACAATCTTCTCCACACAAAGGGACACTCTCGCTTACTCAAATTGCCACGGCCCACTGTACCAAGTTCTCCAGTCTTATTACTGATCTGGGCAAAACACCATTTCATCTAATCAAGCCGGTTTTGGAGAAACTGAGTGCAAAGCATCTCGATCTCTTGGAGGGAAAGAGCCCACATTTGAAACCACACACAGATTATATATGGGAGAAGCTCATAGTGAGGGACTTTCCTCAGCGACCCTCATCAAAAACAACTGCTGATACCAAGTTGGGCTCAAAAAGAAATGGATCAGGCAAGATATTTGTACCTTCCAAGACTTTGTACTCTAGATACTACCAAGAACGTGAGGACATGCGAAAGGAGGCAGCAGAAAGACTTCGACTAAAAACGCAGCAATTGAATTTAGAGAAACAGTCCCGCACGGTGACACATCTAGCGGAACTGCCGTCTCACGCCAAAAAGAAACCCATTCATAAAAGCAGTGTTTTGAACAAGATGAGACAGGATGTTAATTCGAGAAGAATATTCAAACCTGCACCACCGCCACAGCCAGTGTATAATGTCTCTACCAAAGGAATGCCACCTAAAGTGGCAGAGATGTACCGAGATAACAAGCCGGCTCTGCAGCCGTCTCCAAAGCGCCGAAAAGTCATTTCTCCCGGACCTCGGCACGATGATGTTACTAGCGGTATGGAATTTTTCAATCCGCGCGACGTCTGCAAAAAAAAACCTAGCATTTTTGGCTTTAGAAGAGATACTACACCTTCTAAAACTGACCGTAGTAGAGTTTACGTCTACAAGTAATGAATTATGATACTTATACTTTTTTTCGCTTTTCCCGTTCAAGAGCGTTGCTGAAGCGTCTTTTCTTTCCAACTAGTTCTGTTGAATCTTCCGCTACTGCTATAGTCTGTTTATAAGACCTGGTTCTCAGTTTACCCTTGAGTAGAGCTCTTGACGGGTTCTCCGTGGTAGTTTGCACCGCTTTATCTGCTGCAAGACCAAGAACAACAAGTATGTTTGCAACGTCAAACGCACCTCTGCATTGAAGAACATCAGAGGCATACGAGCAGCTGATCAAACCCCTCGATCGGGATGACCTAATAAGTGACTTGGAGTTGTTCAAGAAGTTTCGCCGCGCTAGCGCTTGGTCTACTGCATGGAATCCTTGAGACCCTCCAATGAGCGCACTGTAGCAAATCTCAAAGAATACTCCTCTGTCTACAGCTGCGCAAACAGTTTTGTGTTTCAAAAAACAAGGGAGCCGTTGGTGCATTTGCAGTGAAATAATGTCAATCTCTAAACTGGTGACAGCGGTTTGTAAAGCCTTTTCACTGATTGGTGCTATGGCTACGAGATCAAAGTGTGGGTAAAGCCTGTTCATCCCCTGCAGCTGAGCAGGCTCACTCACTGTGAGAGTTATTCTCGTCGCTATCGACAGTCTCTTTTGGAATTCCGATACAAGCGACAAGTCTATGGGACATTTGTCAAAAGTTTTTGGTATCTTGACATGTTGATCTATAACCAGATTGAGAGCAATATTTGTATATCCGAGTTCTTCTAGCATAAGCAACACCTTTTTCAAGCTCTGAATCTGAGTAGAGTTGGGTGAAGTTGTGAAATCAGTTGCCGGCCAAGGGACATTGAGATCACAAATCATTTTTTCTTTTGAGTGCAAAGTGGAATGTGGAAGTGCGTCTTCTGAGAGTGTTTATTCTTTTGTTTCTAAGATTACGGGATTATAATAAAATGAACGGCCTCATAATTTAAGTCATAGGGGTCCTTTGAGCGCAACTCCACTTTCAAGAAAGCCTTACTAATACCGCACATGTTGCATCCACACACCACGATGGCGAAAGAAGATTCTAGTTACATTTCTTTGGCTTATAAACTACGTTGTAGCTGCAGCTCATTATGACTTACTCGCCACAGGAGAACTACGATAGCGGCACCACGCTGATGGAGATTGGTGAGCACTGTGTGGTGTGCCGACAGATTGATTTTTTGCCATTCACGTGCCCAAAGTGCCGAGATCATTTTTGCTCAAACCACAAGGACAATTTCAACAAGCACTGCGAGAAGGAGGGTTTGCTAAGTGTTCCCGCGAAGAAAATTAATTCTTCCCATCTTCCAAGCAGCTCTAGTTTGTTTCCTCAACGAGAACGAATTGACTTGAATAGCGAGCGACAACAAAAGGAAGAGAAGAAGCTTTCGTCAAGTGCCACTAATGCACTCAGGAGACTGGAACTTTTCCTCAAGAATAATACATCTACAAAGAAAACCAGTATGTTCCTTCGTAAAAAGAAAAGCGGACCCGCACAGAGAATTTTAGATATCGCTAATTTGAAAAAAGAGGCAAAGGGTGATTCAAATGTTTCGCAAAGCGAAAGGATATACATGTGGGTCCAGTATATAGAGAATGATGACAAAAGTGACAGAATTGCATTTTTCGCCTCTCGAGCGTGGCCTGTCGGCAGACTTTTGGATTCTGCTGCTCGGCACATGGACATAAAGAATGTGAATAACGTATCAGGTAATGAGCGCGAGCGACTGACAATTTTTAAGAAGAAAATGGAAGGCGACACCCTTGAGCTGGTGGATGTTAAAGAAAGAGTCGTGAATCGCTTTCAGGAGGGTGATAATGTTTATCTTGTAAGGTCTGGACTGAACGAGCATGGAGTTGAAACAAACACTCTTTGATCTTCAGCATGGATATTAGTTAAGTAATGGTGATATATATTAACTATGACTAGTGGTTGGTACAGTATCCTCTTTCAACCGCCAAAGTTTGTAGACATTGTTCCTTTTATAAGTTTTTAAAGATGACCTTTGGGTTCGCTCGAGACAAATTTGTGCGACAGTCAGAACTATTTTAGCAACACATATGTGTTTCTATGTCTTGATCGAAAGCGAAAAATATGCTGACCAAAATGTTGTTCTTGGGTCTACCCTACAGGACTAGCCAACTTGATTTCAGCGTAGCCTTGGTATAATGATGAGCCCGCAATCGATAACCTACTCGATATCGTAAGGGTGTAACTACTTTGCGTAATGGTGAACTTCCAACCTTGCGAAACAGAAAATTATTTGAATTAACTGTCGATACTAATCTTCGTAACTAATTTTGCCTTTCCCTTTTCTTTTTGATTATTTTTCTTTCGTCCGAAGGCATTTTATGGTTGTTCCACCTCCTTCACGTACTCTCCACACTCTCTAGGTATCTAGGTATCTCTATATTTTTTTCAGTGTAGTATTCTTGATAATAAATCCTTTGGTCTTGCGCTTCTTCAATTCAATCTAAAAGTTCCGATCGATGAAGTTCACAGACAGATTTTTACAAAAATAGCAATACGAAAAGGTCTCGATTTTTGTTTTTGACATGTACTCTCAGAAAATTTTGAGGACATGTATATTTGAAGATTGATAACAGAAATATGTGCTCCGTACAGACAACTGCCGTTTGTAACATAACAACGTGGCATTAAGTTATCGGCACGCGACCAGACTTTGTATTTATGTTATAGCAAACCTAATACACAACAACAACCATTTCTCGATTCTTCCTTCATAACTCGCTTGATAATGGCAAAAACTTAAAAAAACCCAGGTCATATTCGAACTAAGTAAATCCTTTACTTTCTCATGACCGGGTTTTGTTTCAATTTTTCGTATTGAGCACATCTCAGCTTTACGGGCTCTCGTTACTACATGTATTCTGACTTCTGTTATTCGAACTAATAATGTTATTTACTCATCGCGTACGTTTTGGGGTTTTTCTCTCTTTGGGAGAAATGGACCACCTGCTGCGTTGCCCCCGCCCTGTTTTTGCAGGTGTAAGATTTCTAATGAACTAGTGAATACCCCCATCAATAGCTGCGATAATCCATGGTTACTTTACAGAGTGTCATGATCTTTCTCAGTATGTGTATTTCCACAACTAATTACTTCATTGAAGTTTGTTAGGTGCTGCAATTATATGTGGCTGGGTGTTTCTACACAACTGCTTGCATGATGGTTGAGTATGGAAAAGATCAAGTTCTACCACATTACATTGTGTCTGTATCAACTACCCTCTCTTGTACTCACCCAATCGTCGTGCTGCCAATTCCCTAGTTTTCGCATCAGTGGTTTGGCTGAAGTCTGACATTCTAGTATCGTCTTGCGAGGCTCTCAGCCTAACTGAATCTTGTCAAAAGATAGATCAGGAATATTTGGATCAACAGTGGATCAACAGTTCTGTGAAACTTGACCCACTGGAGGTTCGAGTTGTTTGATAATATTCGCCCTGGAGTATCGGCTAAAATACATCTTTTAAGAAACGGGTATGCAAAAGCAAGGTGACTTTTACGAAATTAGTAGCGAAACCACAGTATTCGAAGAACGCGCACACTCAGTTCAAAGAACATCTGATTATGAAAACTGAAACCACCAAAAATCAGCTCACATCGATCGCCCACCATTGTCAATCAGTTTCTCCAAAAAAAGCTCGACCTTTCTCTTGATCTGAAAAGAGGTATTATAACTACTTAACGCTCTAACTATGCACAACAGTTCAGTTTGGACCAGAAGCCCTTCTTTTCTTTGCCATTCTCGCGCTCCTCGGCTTCCTGGGGCTGAGTTGGAGGTGGGTTCGGTAATGGCCTATCGAAACGCCCATTTCCAACCGGAGACATATTAGCAGGTCTGGAAACCTGCGGCTGTTGTGATACAGACGGTTTCGGCTTTCTCTGCTGCTTCTGCTTCTCATTAGGAGGATTTGGGTGACCATAACCGTGCAAATTTGGTTTTTTATTAATAGTGGCATCCCAGCCACGTCCGTTGTTGAGTTTCATCCAGTCGTACTGACCATCTGCCTTTTCACCAATATCGTCCAAGGCACTCAAGATAAGCTGTCTATAAGAAGCGTAATCTGGCTCAGCGTCAAATGCCAAACCTCTAACAGATTCCAAATACTGAGCAAACTGTTTAGGAAGACCGGCACACAAATCATAAACAGGAGTAGACCTCTTTTTGTCTCCAATTTTTTCGTATTTTTGTTTGTTTGTTGGAGCCTTCAAACCCTGCCAGGGCAACTGACCCCTTAAAAAATAGAAAAAAACGTGCCCTAGAGCTTCTAAATCATCTCTTCTGGATTGCTCACGTCCCAAGTGGGTATTTACCGACATATAACGAGCTGTGCCACTGAGCGACTTTTTCTCTCTATAAGGGATATGCTGCTTTGTCCTAGAGTCTCTATAGTGTTTGGCCATACCGAAATCCACCAGATGGATGGAGTTTTCGTCGGGCAGTCCGGGACGACCGATTAAAAAGTTGTCCGGCTTTATGTCCCTATAAATGAGATCATGCGCATGGACAGTTTCTATCAAATGAAGCATTTGCACGGAAACCTGCACAACAGTCTTTACCGAAAATCTACGACCACACCAATCAAAGAGATCTTCCAAAGATGGACCCAGTAAGTCGATCACGAGAATATTGTGTAGTCCCTCTTGACCAAAGTAGTAAGCGTTAGGTACACCTTCAGATCCTGATAAATGCTTATAAGTGCGATACTCGTCTCTTAGCTGAGGGGCCTCGCTTTTTCTCGGCTCGAATTTAATGGCAACTGGGATCCCATTTATCATATTTGTGCCTTCAAAAATCACACCAAATGATCCTTCGCCAATTTTTTTACCAATCTTGTAATGAAGTCCTACAACTTGTGGAGACGGCGTATGAGTACCGTTTGAAGCGGCCATGGCTGCAGCCGCGGCAGGAGATGACATTTGAGGCCGCGTGGACATGTTTTTGTATGCTCTAGTGTGGCAATATAACCATCTCTCTCACACAGCTCGCGTGTGTGTATGATTTTTGTGTTAATCTGGGCGGTAAATACACGACGATCTAAGGAGGGTAACCCTACTTCAATTTTGGAAAGTGGCTGAGAGAGACTTTCAGTGAAGAAAAAAAAAGGAGAATTTTGGAGCTTGCGATATATATGATTAAAGACTGTTTTGAAATTTTTTTTTTTCTCTGTTTGGGATCCGCTATGCAGTTGAAACCTGACCTCGTTCCTCCCGCCGCATGCATCGTATGATCATGTGATCGATTGCATACTGTATGCATGAAAACAATACTCGACTGCATGCTTATCGGAGCGTGATCGAATCCGCCTGGTGAGTCACGCTGCCGCTACTGTGATTCATAGATCACCGAGATGGGAAGCTACATGTGGGCGAATGCGTAAAGCGTTCTCCAGTGCGCCATGAGATACTGGGAATGCGGTAATCTCTGTGCATTCTACTTTCGCTCACATTCATTGAAACAACATGGCCATGTATTATTGAGTGCGTGGGTGAAAAATTTCTTACGTAAAGAGTTAATCAGCTGCAGCTGTTGGCGTAAACCGTTGATTCAAGAAAAAAGAACCTGCCTAATATTTGTTCGTCGATCCAGTTCCTTTATATCTACACACAGAATACTATAGACCCCATAATGTAGTTGCGTTGGTTGCCTTGTGTTGGGCATGCGTCTGCTCACCACTCTTCCTACTCTTGATCTGTTCATCTGCGAGAGATAAAAAGCTCAGAAGATTTTCACAAACAGACAACATAGACTTCATGCGGAATGAATCTTGGCTCTTCATCAGAGCGCTCTGGAGACTTTGGGACAGTTCTTCTCTCGTAATCCACATGGTGAGTTAATATTGTACTCACAGGCGATTGGGCTTTAGGTACAGCAGAGAAACAAAACATGCAGCATTATATTTTGTGTGCTCTGTTGTAGAAAAAAAATGTTGGAAGTGATTAGCTTCAGGGTGAGCTCATGGGAATATTCTTATAAAACTTGTCAGATTGCAAAGACAGGTGCATTCATGTGGTGGGATTGCTTTTAGGCTGACAGCGAAATCGGTCAACCCAAGCCCTCCTGATCTTCAGGGTATAAGAATACGGATGCATGAAAGTTCATTGCCCCTTCTGATCCGCTTCGCTATCGATTTGTGCAGCATGTGGTATGAACGTTGCGAAAGTTAATGGTGAAGACGATATAGAAATCCGCTCAAAAGGGCATGTTTGATTAAATAGATGAGGCTGAACCATGGAGGATATATTGAATTGAAGGAAAGCCCATACGACGTGCTCAGTTTGGTTATTGACAATTGGAGAAGAAAAGCACATAGAAAGTTGAAGAAAAGAAAATGTAGAACATTTTTGGAATGAGCAGACTCTCAAGTGGAATGCACAAGTCAATTGCTAAACGCGCAGACAGAAGTCGAGAGGACATGCCACAAAGCGTCCCGCACAGAGTCACAATCAAAATGAAAGTTTTTCAATGTCTACCGAAATAAGTGCACAATTACAGAAGTCCAGATAGATTGTTTAACTTAAAAATCAAGCCGCCCAATCCTTCAAAAAAAAAAAGAGAGTTCAGTTTGACAGCACAAGCTTCAGCTTATCATCTCTTCTCCCTCGACTTGCTTGTCGGTATGAAGTGAGCTTTTGCGCAATGCTTTTTCGGTGAGGCAGTAAACCCAAACTGACATGAAAACTGCCTGGTGTGCGGATCGTACCCACGTGCAATGGCTATTCAACGAGATGCCCAATTACATGAGCCTCTTCCCCTGGATAAGCCTCCTGTAATCGAGTCGAAAACTCTCACGCCAGAGCTTGCAACTGCGTCGCTCAACTTGATCATCGACTCGAAAATGAATCTGCAGTCTCAGCTGAACAAAACCATTATTTGGTCTTTCCCAACATGGTGCTTCATTCTTACTGTATTTGCCCCTTTTGCCGCTTGGAACTTACAAGACTATTTTGCTCACACATCATGGGATTACTTGAAGGGGAATCATTCCTTTCGTAGCGACATAATTCAGTGCTTTATAGGCTTGACCATGCTAGGCTCGGTTGTCTTTACAGGACTGTGTCTCTCCACCTATTGGCTGAGAGAAGAGGCTACCAAAATAGCAGACAAAACAACTGACACCTTTGGGTTTGACTTGGCTCAGTTTGCTAGATTGCCAACCAATCCTAAAACAACAAACGATATCAGCTTGATGGAAACATCGATGAAAGTGGCCAAAAATACACAGCTCATCATCTATAGAGGTGTTCCAATCAGCGTTGTTGCCTTAAAAATCAACCATGACCTCACTTCAAAGGATCAATTTGTTGTCGACATTAAACAAGCAGCCGTCAGAAGGGTTTACATCGAAAGTGGCATATTCAAAGATCTGCTCAATTTTGCCCTTGTGAGGTCTGCAGAAATGCTGAAGGAGTTCAAAGCGGAGAACACCAAGATGTACGGAAACGACGTCAAAATTAAGGTGATGTACGGGTGCTACTCTTTTGAGAAGGAGTCAAGAAAAATACTGCAAGAGAACCATTTTGAATGCATCAGTACAACTGGAACTAAAAGTCCATTTTTAACTGCTGTTTTCGGATGCAAAAAGGAACTGTGGTGTGCTTCGCTCAAAGCAAGTAAAGTTAAAACGTAATCCGTCCTGCAGCATGACGCGCCGAAAAATCGGCGATATGTTCCGCTCATAAGCCGGAGTTAATTCGCCGCCTTGGGTGATCACGCCATTTTAAGCTCAGAATGTGTGATATATATATATATTCTGATAGTATTTTTTTGAGTTTTTTTTCGCTCATGCATGCCTATTACTTGACGTCAATTCCTTGCAGGTGATGGGTTTATATTTCTGTTGAGTAATCTGCGCAGATAAAAGGTCGATCTTCCGCATGCAAAAAAATCTGCGGTTACTTCTTAACACAGTTGCAAAGAGAAGACTTCATCAATCGTACACAGCAATGGGGAAACTAAATATCTTGCACTACCAAGAAACGCACAACGACCAAGAAAGAGATCCTTCGTTGGGGTCACCACCTGAAGAGTTCAAAAACGGTGCTTTCCCCTTCACACTCAACAAAAAGTCAACTTTGCAAGACTACCTCGATCAGAATAAATTGTATGCACAATCGTTGCAGCAAAAGGCACCGGAAATACTTCCACTGAATAAGGTTGGTCAATCTCCTCACACTTTGTGGATAGGTTGTTCGGATTCCAGGGTATCCGAAGACTGTCTTAATGTTTTGCCCGGTGAAGTTTTCACGCACAGAAACATTGCTAATATTGTCACTGTCAACGACACCTCTATCATTGGGGCTGTCCAATTTGCTCTCGAAGTTTTGAAAGTCTCGAAAATAATTGTTTGCGGGCACACTGATTGCGGTGGTA
The DNA here is from genome assembly GCA_030570875.1 of Citeromyces matritensis. Classification (NCBI taxonomy): domain Eukaryota; kingdom Fungi; phylum Ascomycota; class Pichiomycetes; order Pichiales; family Pichiaceae; genus Citeromyces; species Citeromyces matritensis. The sequence continues at coordinate 105,133 of JAJLWQ010000345.1, forward strand.
TATGGGCTTCTCTTTCGTCTAAAAAGATTGGCGGAATATTGGACCACTGGCTTCAGCCGGTGAGACATGTTCGCGCTCAGCATATGAAAGCTCTGATGGCTATCAAGGACCCCAACGAGAGATGCGCCAAACTGAGTGAGCTGAACGTTGTTAGCTCGGTTACCGCCTTGAAGAGACACCCTTCGTGCTCCTACGCATTGAAAAACGGGCTTGTCGAAGTTTACGGGATGGTCTACGATGTCGGCACGGGTTTGTTGAAGGAAGTAGAGATACCTGTCGATCACGAGTTCGAGTCCATCTTTCACGTGACCGACGATGAGACTGAAGATCACAACCCTCACTGAATATAGACTGCATTAATCGAGGGTCGCAAAGTTTGAGGAAGACTTTTTATTTTATAAACTTGTAAAAATATACCTATTGTTACGCTGGGAATGACTCGCTTTGTCCCTCGGTTTACCGGTTTTCCGTGGTGTAGGGATAGGCCAAGAATCTCGGATAACGGGATTAGTACGATTCCGGTGGACCGTACATGCATATGATAGCCAGTTTCACTTGTATCTAGCCGGTCGCGCATATTTTACGAGTATTGTTGAATAACAGACAAAAACATCAAGGAATTCTTCGAGCTATGTCTATTGGGCGCTGGATGTAACGGAAAATTTCCCTTCATTATTCTGAGAAATACTCACTTCGAACGTGTCTTGAGAATATATTTGTTTTCATGACACGTCTGCAACAACCTGAATTTGGATCTTTGGCATGTGCCAAGACTCAAAGTTTCGCTATAGATCTGTCTTGTACGCGATTTCTCATCATTTCGAATCAGATGTCATTCAACGTGATTTTGTGATCCTTTCTCTATTGTTCTCAACAAGCATAAGACATGCTGCTGTTGAACTCATTTTGAAATGTGTCATCGATGATTGTGCAAATAAGAGTGCCTGCCTCCATCAAGTTGAAGCCTCACTTGCCTACTCTTCAGTCTTTTCTGGTGTACATTTTCTCGATCAATCGCATCCAGTGTACTGATTCAAGATTGAGCCGTCAGTGACACTCGGCGGTAACAAAGAGAGAGTGCAATGTGTACTGTTAAACCGAAGAAACCTCGAAATCGAGACTCTATGAGACGGCGAGTCCAGAAGGAATGATTTGGTTCTCAGGACTGATTATCATACTGAATCAAAGAAACGAAGAAAAGCGCTGAAACGATATTGCGTATCTATGGCAAGAAAACTATTTGAAGGTAAAGGCTCTTTTGACTAATAACAACCCCTATTATGATTTCTTTAAGAGTCACTTTATACTATCGATCATGCGCTGAGACATTGAGGCAAAAAGAACAAAGAGACCAGTCATCTATAGAGATAGAAGTTTGATGTTTTCTATAGACTCACTTTCACGCATTTGAGTTTTAGACACCAATTGATTTTCCATCATGAATTAAAGTAAAACATAAGTCTACATGGTGCACTTGTGCTTCAGAATAAGCTAATGACAAAAAGCTCAGAATCAGGGAACTGTTATCTAGAAAATCGATTGTCGGACAACTTCACTGTGCACCTGAAAACAGGAAAAGAGGTTGAGATAATTTTTCTTTCTTCTTCAAAGCAAAGATAGCCCTGAGTCCTGAAAGAGAATCATTATCTGTAGAATAGCACACTCTCTTAGTCTTGCCTCTCTTCGATATGGTGCATTATCATGCACGATGTGGGGATGCGGGGTTGTGCTATCTCATCATTTGTACCATGCACCGCTTCTCCTTTGTTTTCCTCGCTGTCTCCATCTCGTGCCTGTATATCGGCACAAGATCGCAATGGTTACAGCTTCCACTATGGCATAACTCTATCACAGAGAGTGGATTCCTCTGTGAGATCAAAGCCGAACCGGAGCTCGAAACGTGGATTGATAAGCAGGTCCAAATCGCTTTCAAAAGAATGATGAGCAATTTTGGTGGATCAGAGTCTTTGAAGACTGTTCCGTTAGGTGTGATTGTTGCTTCTCCCTCCCAAAAAGATCCTGACTACTTCTACCAGTGGACAAGAGATAGTGCTATAACTATTGAGAGCCTGATCGATTACCTCGACGATAACGGATTTGAAGACCCCAACAACTATGGAATTGTAAAGTCAGTAGAGTCGTATATAGAGCAAAGCTATCACCTTCAGAGAGTAGATAATCCCTCTGGCTCATTCGACGATTTGAAGGGCCTTGGAGAGCCAAAATTCAATGTAGATGGATCTCCATTCACGAAAGGCTGGGGTAGACCACAGAGCGACGGACCCCCCTTGCGTCTCATCACAATTGCACATTACTTGAGCTCTTTGGATAAGCTGAATCGTGATGTCTCTTTCTATAAAGACAAGTCCTTTATCTACAACGAGATTCTGAAATACGACTTACAGTACGTTGTAAAGTTTTGGAAAGCACCAGGATTCGACCTGTGGGAAGAGGTGAACTCGATGCATTTATTCACGAGTCTCGTGCAGTTGAAGGCCTTGAAAGTGGGACTGCAGCTTGTGGAGAAGTACGATTCGAGCGACGAGCGGCTCATGCAGGAGGTGAAAGACACATTTCGCGAACTCAAATCCTTCATATTGTTCGAATCAGGGTTCCGTAACCCAAAACAACCATATCTGATCGAGACACCGAGTTTAGTGGCCGAATCAAAGAGAGGAGGGCTGGATATAGCTTCCCTTTTGGCTTCTCTGCGAGCACACAACGTGGATACACCCGAGGACGCTCTAGACATACCTTTCAACGTGAACGACCCAGCAGTACTCAATACACTGGCTGCGCTCGTCAACGACATGAAGTACCGTTACCCGATCAACCGCAACAGGCTGGGTTTCCAAAAGGGCGTCGCCCTTGGACGGTACCCGGAAGATGAGTATGACGGGAATGGGAGCAGTGAGGGAAATCCATGGTTCATATCCACCGCCACAGCCGCAGAATTATTGTACAAAGTGGTTTACGACTTGTACAAGTACGAGAGGTCTATAACGGTCGAGATGGTAAGTATGCTGCAAGAAGTGTTCCCGGAGCTAGAAGGGTTGAAGGGGAATGTCCCGTTCGGGTCGCCCGCTTACGGCGGCATAGCAAGCAGGTTATTGGCTTACGCAGACTCTTTTTTGCAGGTTATAAAAGATCACGTGGATAACGAAGGTCACATGAGCGAACAGTTAAACAAATGGAGTGGGTACATGACTGGGGCGAGAGATCTCACCTGGAGTTATGGAGCGGTATGGATGGCGTTTAGATGGAGAGCTAGAGCATATTCTTTAGTTTGAATTTCATTTATTGTACTTGTTTATGCATTTGAAGCTTTCATATGTTTGACAACAAAATCTTTCATCAGATCCTCCGCATCGCTATCTTTAAACATCTTGAGCCAAGGATGCTGAAGCATTTCCTGATATGATGGCCGTTCCTCGGGAATCTTATGCAGACACTGACTGACAAAGTCCTGAGCGGTACTGCTAAACCAGCTCGCCAGTTTGGGAGGCTCTCCATCCACTATGGCGGTGAGCTGCGAAAATATGTTGTCATAAGTTTCTGGAGGGTAAGGATATGAACCTTTGGATATCTCTAAAATGGAAAGTCCCAGTGACCAAACGTCGGATTGAACGGTGTAGGAGATGTCATCCGGGTTTGCACTCTTGATTCGTTCTGGTGCCATGTATGACTGGCATCCAATATTTGTGCGAGCCATGGAGGCAACAAGATTACCACTGACGCCGAAATCGCAGAGCTTCACTTTACCCTGATCGTTCACCAGAATATTTGTTGGCTTCACGTCCCTGTGAATAATATTGTGCTCGTCTTTCAATTCCCGCAATCCCTTAACCACACATTTCGTCACATACGCAAGCTGCGGCTCAGGAAGGCCTTCTCCGTAAACTTTGTCCAGAGACCCTCCGTTCATGTACTCTATACACATATAAACAGCACCTTCTACAAAGAAAGCGCCGTAAAAATCTACTATACATTCGCTATTACACTTGTGCAGCACTTCCAACTCCATGAGAATTTGAGCAAACTTGGAGTCGTCCAATTCCAGACGCACCTCCTTCATCGCCATAACAATCCCAGTAGGGTTATGTAGTACTTTTGATACCGTGCCGTAATTACCACGGCCTAATTCTTCCAAGAAAGTGAGTTCGTCAAGCGAAATTCTAAAAGACGAACCCGATGTAAAATCTATTCCCTTTGAATGCAAAGATGCCTTTCCCGAAAAGTTTAGCGATCCAGATTTAACATCCACAAATTCTGCATAGCTAGCAAAATTTCCCTGTAGTTTAGGCTGGTGCTGAGGCTGTTGATTAGGCAACTGTCCCTTTTTTTCAAGCATATTCGATACCGATGAGTTTTTCTCAGGCTCTTCAGTCAGACCCTTCACGTCTAGCTTCATTCCACGTCTCTGCGATAGAGACGGTCTACTTCGAGGCAATCTGGCCGACGCAGCCTGTGATGGTATACCAGAAGTGGGACGGATTTTGAGTGGCTTATGACCTTCTTCAGGAACCGGTGGAGGTTTTCTTGAAGGCTTTGAAGGCAGCGGCGGAAGTGGTTTATCTTGGCTTGATTTCAGTTGACGCTTTTCCTGAAAGGCCAAAACTCGGGCCTGGATATCCGCACTCAGCCCGGACACGGGGCTCTTTGGACCCACAGAGAGTTTCTGAAAGTCCGAAGAGAGATCTTTGTTTGACGACATGAAAGGAGAGAATAAGTTGGTATTGGTTGTTTGGGCGGCACACGACCTGGAGCAAATGATGAGTTTACCCAAATGACCTAAGATAGACTGAATTTTGGTGTTACAGTTAGGAACGCACTATAGTGTAGTGATAGAGGCTTGGATCGTCTAAAAGGTGGAACCTATGGGTTCTGTTGTGGCTTCCTGCAAGGGGAACGAACGTGCAGCAATTTTACGTAATGTGGTGCAGGGATTCCCCGTCATGAGAGCGTAATAACTTGCATGCGCAGAGATCCTCGGGGTGATTTTGAGCTTGTAATTGATGTTTTCTCTATATGTTTTGATCAAAGTAAAGTTCACTTGCACGAGGCACTGCAAAGGACTCTTCGATTACATGTCAGTGCATGAGCTACTGTTCGAAACTATGAAAATATGCACTTACAATACTGGCTGATATGGGTAAAGGACCCTTCATCAGTATTGTCATACTATAAACATCAGCTCCTACTTCCTCAAGGCAAATCATCTTGTTGTGACGGTCACCGGGGGATAGATTCCATAGAGTATACGTAACCGTCATTGTGCGTGGTTATCGGTTGATTGAGCTGAGCGATGTGGATAAAAGGAATGGGTTCTATATACAATAGACGGCGTTGTTTGACTTTATGTTTTGCAGATGGACCAAAGAGATTAATCTATGCGGACAGATCATGTACTGAAATGAGAGATTCGCATTAGGAGAATAGAACGACGCAGTTAGAAGATCGAGCTTATGCCGCACTTTAAAAGGTATAAAATTTTGCTGTAGTAGTGAGGACGACACACAATGATTGGCCAGTTTCAGAGTTATCTCGATATATGAGCCAAGAAAAAGAAGTCCCAGAAGCCGGTAGCTGAGTATATTCCAGACTAAAAAGTGAAATATTCATATTTCTAGATAGATGCGGATAAAGGGTATGAGATTGAGTCTTTCGTAGCACTGTTAACAATCACTATGTTGAGAAGCAAGCTAACAATCAATACTCTCAAGTTTCGATTGCCTGTATAAAACCCAGAAGCAAGATGTTGCTGCCAGTGGCACTCTCTCAACAATTTCGTAAAATTGTGACCCAAACCAGTCCAGCAGGAAATAGGAGACATTCAAATACTCTCGGCATGCTTTAAGCCCGAGCATTGATGATGCGAGTAGCCAGTTGTGAATGCTTTCCAGCCACACCCGAAGAATGAATAAGGGATTGTGAAACAAGGAGTCGTTTTTAACGGTAATGGTACCCTCGTTTGGTTTCCGAAGTTTCAAGACTCCATCGAGAAGGCTATAGCATCTCAGTCTTGACAAACACGGACAAAGCTGTAAATTATTGGTTTTCGACGCCAACTGCAGAAGATCCCTGAACCTAGATCAACCTCATAGACTCTGCCTTCGGGAGAGATTCTATAAAATAACTATCCACCATCGGACCCCGCATCATTCAGAGACGACGCCCGAGGTGGATGCATTGGCACCTAATTGTGTAACCCACATGCTATAGGGGACCCTTTGCGACAAACATCACGTCTAAGAATAGTTAAGCAATGCTCACGCCTTATGATGTGGAAGCTATCAGAATGGTGGCATCGACAGACTTTTACCACCTACGCCATTTCTGTCTCCTGCTTGGAGCTTGCTGCAGAGGTACTGACTCGTGACGTATCTAGCCCTTTTCCGTCTGGACAAATATTCTTCATTTCTGAACTTGAACGTCCTACGAGACATCGTCAGAGCATCAACAAGGAAACTGTTTGCGACGACAAGGCTAACTCGACCTCACGGGAGCTCGTTATGGTCAACGTTGGGACTAATCGTTTAGATGCAATGGCTCAGGCACTTGGAATCTCTTGATCGAGCGAATACGTCCTTCATCAAAAGCAAATGCGTGAGGACAAAATAGCACTCTTCTGCATACATATAGTGAAAGACAGTTTTTGAGCGAGTGAATACTGACACAAAACCAGCCCCCTTTTAATGCACTATCAAATTAACAAATAAATATCATAAGAGGTGAGGCGGTTTTAGCACATTTTGCATTAATAATCACTCTCGATCCCACTATATATATATAGATATATATATATAGCACCACCCACCCACTTATGGAAGAACAGCAAGATGCAGAAAGGCCGTTAGTGCTTCTAAGATTTGACGATGGAACAGAGCAGCACGTCTCGCTTGACTTTGCAAACGAGTCCGAGTTTACCGTTATACGGGAGATCCCCGCGCAGCCGGAAGAGGGTCCGACAAACGTAGGAGGTGTGCGTGGAGTAGACTATCCGGCATTTGATGTTTCTCCCCAGGGAGTTTACGGAAGCGGTCGGGAATCGCCGCACCAAGAAGTTATTGATCGACTGCTTGATGCTGTTTCACATCAGTCTCAAGCGGAACCGCAAACTCATCTTCGTAATATCTTGCTCACCGTGAGTTATATGTACGCTGGAGAAGCTGAAGATGAAGGCTCAACTACTCATGGGTCGGTCATCTTGCACGTACCTAACATTCCTCATGATCAGGATCAGGAAGGATTGCAGAGTCTCATCACTCTCGCTACAATGTTAGCGTTCCGTACAATAACGACAACACTCAAGCTCAAGGCAGGTCTCAACAGACAGACTTTTGAAAAGTTCTCTGTGGTTGAAAAACCGGCCGAACTTGACGATTGGAGGTGTGCTATTTGCTATGATGAGTATGTTTCGACAAAGAAGAGAAAGAGAGAGGATGAAGTACCTTGTTGCTCAGAGAAGCCTAACAATCCGAAAAGGGTCAAACTGAATGAAGGCGAATTGAAAACATCCGGTAAACCGAAGAATCCTGAGGCTCAAATAGAATATATACACTCTGCGGTGGAAATGCCCTGTGGGCACATATTTGGAAGATCATGTCTGTATGAATGGCTCAAATCCAACCGGACGTGTCCTCTTTGTCGAGTGAAAGTTGACAACGACCCTAGTGACGGACCGAATGTCTCGCGACCCCCAGTGACCACAATCAGCCTTCCAAATCTGGCTAACATCGTTAGCAGAAATCGAGGCCTTGTGTCCCACACCACACACATGGATCAGATCCACCAGGCGCAGGCTCAGCAGTCTCGGGAGATTGCTGCTAGAGCGTTCCCATCCGGAACGAATCTTTTGCGATGGATTTTGGATTCGTTTGGCAGAAGAACGCCTAATGCTTTGCCCATGGGTGTGGAAAGCAGAAGAACTGAAAATGGCGTAGAAACGCGCAATGTACCCTCGAACGACGAAGACAACTCTGACGGCGCAGCAGATGCCGCCTAAATACCCAGTGCATCAATGAAATGACTTATTTGACCTTGTTTCTGGTTGGAGAGTGTTACAGTGAATGAATTGTAAGCAAGTGAGACACCGAATCCTTCTTGTAGCAAATGAAGGTGAGCTTTTCTTTACCAGTCCAAGAATGGTGCTTGTGCTTTGAAGAAGCCAAGTATCGCCAAATTGGTCCGAGAAAAGTTTAGGGTTCGAGAGAATTTAGTGGTTGTCCAACTCCGCATTGACCGAAGAGTGTTGACTCTCGTTGTTAGTACAACGATCCCCAACTGAAGGGCGCGGAAAGCTGTTACGTTTCTCTGGCACAGTCGAAGAATACATGTCAAGTTTGTAGTATCAGTTGAGACACTTTATTTCTTAATAATCAGCCAATTTCACTCATTTTGGAAAACAATCACCAGGTTCAAAGAAGTAGCGAAATATGCAAAGAGATGATATATATGACAAAAAAGAAAACTAGATAGGTTCGTTGCAAGTTCTTCTTGAATGGCCCGCGCCCTTGCATCGAGAGCACTTAAAGACACGTTTGATGACGCCTTGCTCCTTTGAACGTATACGCCTCTTTTCTGGCCGGCCAGGAGGCCTACGTGCTCGAGGAGGCATTAATCGATTGTCTGACTCGCTATAATCCCACAACATTTTATCGTCAACGGGACGAATAACGCCAGAGTAAGTCAAACAATATGACTCTAGTGTTAGGAACTTCTCACAGTACTGAGTAAGTTGCTGGCTCCTAGTGACTATAACAGCAGCAGCGTGCGGGCATGGAACCTCATTGTCCTGCCAAGCTTTGCAAGAGCAAATACGTTGTTGGAGATCCACATGGTGCGCTTCCCTCGTGCTGAAAGTCTGAAACTCATGAGCCTCAATTTGCCGCACCTCGAGGTGCTCACTGTCTCTAATAACAGAAACTAGCTCCATCTCATGACGTGGGACAAGAAAGCCAGCTTCTTTCTGGCCTATTTCACGTCTCTCAACGAACCATTGGCAAGTAACGTTGCCAATTTCCCTCAATAAGAAAATAATTGGCAGTTCTCTTGCCTTCCCCAGACCCGCGTTCAGTAACTCGGATATATTTGAGATATATCGCCCATACCGCTTGCCTAAAAGGTGGGCTTTTGACCAATACTCTGGTTTACTTCTCAGCACCCATGCTTCAGAGTTTTGCGAAATACATGATATCTCGCTCATGATTTTCTTGAAGCTTCTTTGATCTGGTGCGTAGGCCAGCATGGTGAAGTGTCTCTGCAAGATAGCATCCTTGAAGTCCTTCTTGAAGTTTTCAAGATGGTTCAGACACCACCGGTGAAAGGCATCACTGAAAACGGTAGATACGGCTTCAAGCAGCCCTTTTTGCTTATCCGAGACAATAGTTTCAGGACACGGTATTTGAAATTTATCGAAGCATAATTCTAGCTGTCTGAGAAACCAAAGCCAATTCTCATCGTCTTCTGATCCTACCACGGCCGCTGCAATCGGTAACAAAGATCCGTTTGTATCAATTCCTGTAGCGGCAAGAAGAATGCCTTTGAACTTCGCCTCGAGGTGCGAACTATCGAGCCCTAACACCGGTCTACAATGTGCGTAGCCCTTAAGGGAAGCTCCATATGACACAAAAACACGCGAGAATCTTCCATTATCGTCTTCTACGATAGCAGAACTTCCTGGATTTTTGTCTACCAACTTCTTACAATAGGTTGGTAAATCAGCATAATTTTCTTTCTCGGTTCCAGAACAAGTTCTCGAGCTCTCCAAAGCCTGTTAAAAGGCAAGTCAACTCCATGATGTTCCTTGATATCCTGAACCATGTCACTAGGAGAATACTCTGGATTTTGTTTCCATTTGAAGGCCATTAAATCAGAAATAACCTCTGCCGTTGCATCCTTGTGACCGACATGTCCAGAGCCAGGGCAGATGTGCTTTAAGTTGGCAGTTTTAATCTCGAAATATGGTACATTCTCCTCCAATTTTGAGCTATGAATTATCCAGCTGCACGCCTCGTCTTTGCAATTGACTGTCTATCTGACTTTAGAGGAGTACAATACCACCGTCTCAAAACCACACTTAATAGCTTCTAACTTGACACCTTTGATGAGCTCACTCTTATCATCAAAAGTTTGTTTTAGCTCAAGGCTACTTATGAGAATCTATGTAGTTATTCCGAAAAATAAATGAGTGACGCGTCCTGACCGTCGTGTATATATGCGCGCGTAAATCTCATAACCTGGTGATTATTTTTCAAAATTGATAGTTTTCCAGATTTGCTTTATTTCTCTATGCTGGGGCCCGTATGACCCCTCACGTGACATATTGCTCATACAAACGCCGAATATAAATAGTTTGTAAGTCATCCTTCTTTTTGAATCAGGCACATCAAATTTTAGAACTAGTCACCGCTTCAACAAGCCTGATTGGAGCAAAGTCCGATTTAAGTGCTCAAACTGATCGAATGCATACAAAAAAGATTGAGTGCTCTGTGAGTTTTCCTGGAATACCAGGATCTGAGCAAGAGCTACTGGCCTTTACATTCAGTTTTCTCAATATATCTCTAATCAGCTCTTTGGTCTCAAAAATTCAAGATTTCGATAAAAAACGTATCAACATTAGGTAGGACATTGTAGAAAAAGTTGATAGCTGAATGCCTCGAAACTCTCGAATCAACAATTTGAATGTCCAAAATTGCATACATTTTACGACTATGACTCCACTCATTTGGTTGATTTTGTGCTTTCCGGTGCCAGTAAAGAATTCCTCTCTCATACGCTGTCACTTCAAAAACGCTGCTTTCAGACCATTAATCCGAATCTATTTTCTTATTATTTCAAAAAGAGACAGACTATAATTGTTCACGATGTCACTCCTGGAAGCAGTGCTAGAAGGTTTTGGTGAGACAGCCAACAAAATCTCCTTCCAGAGGCAAAACCGGGAGTAGCATGGATACCTTTCCCTTTCCACACATTGCAAAACACAATGTCAATGGTCAAAAATCCTAGCCTCATTGTCTCTTCATGAGTGACTATCTCAATAAGATCACCAGAGCGGTTGATCACATCGAAAACTCCTCAAGCCTTCAAACACAGCATAGTCTCTTGTGTGTATGGCAAGTTTCAAAAGTGGTTGGGCCAGACAGCCTTTTTCAGGGCTAGTTCATTCAGTTTTCAAACCGAACACTCAGCAAAGCGTTAACATCCACACCAAGATCAGCCATCATAATGGCTATTTTCATATATCTTGAGCTAACTCCCCTGGATATCCACATAAACAACATCTCTGCAAAGGATCGTGATGGTTTTGAAAAATCTCCGCCACTCCAGTGGATCTGCTTTGGTCCTCACAAACTCGACTTTTCTTAGGGGAACCTTATCCGACAAAGATATAATTTTGATAGATCCCCTCAAGGGAAGTTTGCGGCGGTCCGCTATATGAATGGGAATGCTTATGTTATCAGAGTTTGATATCTGAGAGGTGAAATGACCCGTCTTCATTCCTATTCTGTTCAAAGCATCGCGGATTGCAGAGATGAGATCTTCAACCGGAACTACCGAAAAAAATCTCGTGAGTCTTTCTGTAAAGAAGGTGCTTGATGGGACGTGCGGAGAACTGATAAATTGCAAAATGGCTGGATCTTTTGAGATGAGCTCCAAGATGGCCTCGTCTTTATTCGAGTTCAAAGCCAACTTGCGCTTCTTGCGAATATGCTCGGTCAAAGGCTCCTGCGTCAGTGGCATCATAGGGACTTCGTCATCATCAACAATTTCCAAAAGAGGCTGAGAAGCTACCAAACTCGACACATGCTTTGTCAAAACCATCTGGTTCTGCTCCTTTTTGACATCCTCTTCAGTAAGCCCGATATGCAGCTGCGACAGCAGACGGGTGGTTAGAAGCTCGGTATCGCTACACAATCCCTCAGTGTTGGCGAAAACGTTCGACTGATTGATCCACGGGTGGTTTCGAAGATTCTCCATAGATATTCTCCTCTTTGGGTCTGGCTTCAAAACAGACCGAAGTACAGACAACACCATTGGATCAAACTTGTTCCAAGGATGCGAGTTGACTTTGCCGTCGTTTGTAAGAAAATCCGAAAAATCAGGATCTAACGACGTGGGCTCCTCCCATGGCGTCTCCCCCGATAAGAGAACAAATAACACTACACCGCACGACCAGATATCAATCATCTGAGGGTCATAACCTTTCTCATGAGCAATCTCAGGTGCCATGTAAGGCGGAGATCCACACGCGGTATAAGCTTGTCTTTTCTCTCCTTGCTTGTTCACGTAAACACAAGCAAGACCAAAGTCGGTGACTTTTAAATTTCCCTGACCGTCCAGCAGAATATTTTCAGGTTTTATATCTCTGTGAGCCACGCCCTTGGCATGAATGAATTCGACTGCGCTTAGTAACTGACGAAAGTAAAAATGAGCAACTTCTTGGTCTACGCCTATGTCAGGCTCTATCTTATCAAACAAGTCTCCGTTCTGAGCCCACTCCATGGCCATCCACACCCAATGTTGATCAGCACCACAGCTATAGATCCCAATCACGTTTGGATGATTACTGCACGCCTTGTGCGTATAAATCTCCTTCCCCAAATCTTCTTCCTTAGTTCCAGCTCGTCTTGCTATGCCCTTATGGACAAATTTAATGGCAAACACCCTTGATCTGCCCGACGTCTTTGTTGCCAGTTTGACGCTATAATTAGTTTGAGAAATGGATCATTATAATCACTTACACAGCAAATGTCCCCTGACCCAGTGTTCTTCCGATTTCAATGCCATTGATACGGGGAAGCGGATCCAGCTGCGATATTCTGTAGGACATTCCCTTCACGAAATATGCAAGAGACGCATATGCACTGCAGATGTTTTGGTATGGACACGATTAGTGCGACGACGCGTAAGCTGAGAAGCTATAATTCATTACGCAGCAAAAAGCGTATATAAGGATGTCTTGCGATTGTGTGCGCAAATGTTTGTGACTCATCCAACCACCTTGGCGCCTCCTCTACTTAACCTAACGGCGACCTCTCATTCTTGCGATACGGAATTTTTGTTTACATCTACTGTTTGTCTGCCAGATATTTACTTTGATATTTCTTTTATTCCATGTTCAAATTGTAGTAACTACTTTTGTATGTTCCTTTCCTTTTTCATTTTTTTTTTTCTAAAGGTACCTCCTTCAAGTACCGCTCCTGCAGCTAACCCTGCTTCTGCTGCTAGTGAAGGGAGACGTCACCTCAATCGCGAGAGAATGACAAGACTGCGAGACACGAAACTCGTCCCTCTCTAATAATCAGGTAACTGCTGCATCTCACAATCTTCCCCTGCAAGCCGATCAAACTTGCTTACCTCACCACGAGTCTGTAGTCCTTCATTGACTCATCCTCCGAGTCTTTTTCCAGTCGTCCTCCTCTTCTTCGTCTTCCACCTCTCAAAGCTCTTCTTCTCCTGGCAGTATTTCTCTCCCCATCACTTGTCAGCTCTGGAATCATTCTTCTAAGAGTCTTGGGAAGACACTCTGCCCTTTCAACCGTGCAACCTTTGTAAATAATCTTATCCCGATACGGTTGTTTTTAAATCTGGACGCTGTAGGAGGTGCACCTATGAAAGAGGAGGGAACAAATTCAGACAACAATGCTTATCCTGGCGAATTCACAGATGAGTTCAGAGGTTTGATAAAGGATTTGACATTCATAGAGGAACTTTATTGCCCAATGCTCTCCTTCATAACAGTTTGAAGAGGGCACGGACAGCTGAAGTGCACCGGCAATGTCATTAATTCTTCACAACAAATATCGTCGTAAGCAGTTCAGCTTC
>JAJLWQ010000346.1:7646-79363 GCA_030570875.1 Citeromyces matritensis
AAGGTGGACCTTTCTGCTCTCGGATTGAAACCTACATAAAAACTCGGTGTCATCTGCTGATAACACAGTATAGTATTGCGCTCTTTTGGCGTTCCATTCCAGCTCATCTGAGACGTGAGGCACAAATAAATTTTTGTCAGGTAACTTGTTTCTGCGGTTGCAAAAGAGTAACATGATCTTTATGACGATAGCGTCCACCAATTGAAGTATCGACATCTCGCGATCCTCTAAAATCCAAGCGTTGAATGCTTCCGCAATGTTGGACGTAAGTTGTCCATATCTCTGGGCAACAAAATGGCTTGTTGCCCAGAATGCGGGGTTGGCGTCGCGTAGCCATTTATCTGCTGCCGGAAGCTGCGCTTTGATACCCTTCATGCTTTGCTCGAAGTCTTTAACATTCACAGCCTTTCCAGCTTTCCAGATAAGCGGCAGCAACTCTAAACGTCCAAATTTTTTCCTGAAGTTCTCAGATAAATGGCGCAAACAAAAACCATGAGCATCTTCTGGAAATACAGATGAAACAGCCTTGATCAAACCTTTCTGTCTGTCTGAAAGAAAGGTTAAGCGTCGGAAGTCGTCTTTTTCTTCGAGACACCGTTTCAGATGGTAAAGAAACCAGTTCCAATTTAACTCATTCTCAGCATTGACCACTGCAAACATTAAGGGAAACAATTTACCTTGAGCATCAATTGCTGTAGCACTCAACATAATACCTCGATATTTGCCCTTGAGATGTGTGCCATCAAGTCCAACGAGCGGCCTGCAATGCTTAAAGCCTTCTACGGTCGCGCTGAGTGCGACGAAGACTCGAGTAAAATGTTCAGCATGGCTATCGACGAAAGCCGTGCTTCCAGGATTTGAATCCCTCAATTTTTCACAGTACAGCGGCATGAAAGCATATGCTGCCTCATGATTATCACCTAGCAAACGTTTGGCGTCTTCTTTTCCCCTATAAGCCTTCAGATACGGCACAGCTACACCTCGATTTCGGATAAGGTCTTTACGGACTTCATTGGGCTTGTAGGTGGGGATATCGCGCAAGCGATCTAAGATCTCACCAGCAATCCATTTAGAGGAAGCTGACCCATTTTGCAGTGAGTTATTTCCTATACAGCTATGTACAGGATCATACTTGATTATTTTGAATAGCATGGTGTCATTCAGCTTAGTAGCATGAAGCCTCCAAGGGCATCCGTCCTCACTATTCACGCAAGCTACTGTGTAACGGCGAGGCTCGGAGTACACAACTCTATATTGAAAGCGACCTTCAACCGCGGCATCACGAATCTTATTCTTAAGATCTTCGGCAGTATCAAAAATGGCATTCAGCTCAAGTAAAGACATTGAAAATTTGACGTGACGCGTAAAGTGGTTATGTTACGCGTCCACCGCCCTGGCAAGCACTAGCATGCGAAGTCTTGCAGAAATGTGCAGCAATATGTAATGTTTGGTCGCTTTATGCAGAAATCCGCACAAGTACGCAGGTATATGCAATGAATCATACATAATACAAATCTTTTGGCTTTCCTTTTAAAAGACACATACCACGAAGAGATAAATTTTATTATTATCCTTAACCTCATCGTGATATCTCTACAACCAACATTTTTGAGGAATCATTGAAGTCTATTGTGGTCTTGAAAATAATTTTTCCTTTTTCTGCTGTACGTGTGCACTTTTATGCAAAGTCGGACATAACTGCGCATAATTGCGCAGAATTGTGCATATTTCATGCAAGAAAGGTGGACTTTTGAAAGAAAACTTTATGCAGGTGGATTTTTGAAAATTTTTCGCAAACTTAGGTGGATTTTTGATATTATCCCTTTTTGTTATCGATATTCTGAGTGCAATAAGAAAAAGCGTGCGCGGCTCAAGGTCACTGATATGTCTCAACCACGAACTAAACCATGGGAAGTTTCGCAAGGAACGTCAGCGGCTGCTGTTTCTGAAGGAACCAGCGCTAGTGCCCCGGAGATTCCCGAGCGGCCCTCGGGGATGGCAACTGAAAATAACAACGTAACCTCTAATAGCTACGGAAATTACAATTCTGGGTACGGATCTGGTAGTTATGGCGGTTATGGTGGATATGGAGGCGGATACGGAAGCTTGGGAGGCGGCTATGGAAGTTTGGGAGGCGGCTATGGAGGATATGGCGGATACGGTGGTGGAGGATACGGTGGCTATGGGGCCGGTGGTTATGGAGGGTATGGCGGATACCGCTCTATGATGGGTGGTGGGTTGGGTGGAGAGCCCGACGGACTTGCACAAAATACTCAGGCAACTTTCCAGCTGATAGAAAGCATGATTGGTGCGGTGGGAGGTTTTGCGCAAATGCTTGAATCCACCTATATGGCCACTCACAATTCCTTCTTCACAATGATGTCTGTAGCTGAGCAGTTTACCAACTTGAAGAATGCGCTTGGGTCTGTTTTGGGAATATTCACCTTGATAAAATGGGCCAAAAAGCTACTTGCAAAGATTACCGGCAACAAGAACTATCTCAAGATCAATGTTGCTGAATTTGAAAAATTTCAGAATAACAAGAAGAAGGATAATGGTAGGAAACCCGGGTTCTCGTTCAGACCTTTGATTATATTCCTAGCGGCCGTTGTGGGACTCCCATTCTTGTTAAAACAGCTGATACGGACTTTGGCTCAGCAACAGCAAAGACAGGTTCCCAGCATGGACCCGAAGAATCTGGAATTCTGTAGAGCCGCTTTTGATTTCAACCCGGAGAATGAAGGCGTGGAGATGGCTTTGAAAAAGGGAGATCTGGTGGCTGTGCTCAGCAAGACTGACCCTTCTACCGGAAAAGAGGCTCAGTGGTGGAAATGCAGGTCGAGGGACGGAAGGAGTGGGTTTGTTCCTTTTAATTATTTGGAGGTTATCAAGCGGAAACAGGGCACCGTTGAGTCGGCAGATTTGCAGATTATCTCTGAAGCGAAGCAGAAGAGATAATTTTGAGATTGATTCAGCAAACAACGAGCAAAGCGAGTTGTGAGTTATGACTACCTTGTGTTCTTAGCTCGTTGCGAGATGGGTAGGGTGGTTCATGATTCTATGAGTTGATACCAAGAGTGGTTAGTTGGGAGTTTGAAGAATGTTATAACAGGCAGCTTCAGTTACACTGGATGAGATGTTGATTCATCTGAAGGGCTATCAGGAGGCGTTGGCTATTTGATGTAACGAAACCCTAAGCTTTTATATTGGGTGGAGCCTACAGTGAGGCAACTTTTACCTAACGACTCTCATTAAATGATATGTATGCAATGATTGTCTTATTTTGTCACCTTATTGAAATCTGTCAACATGGAGAAAGTAAAGTAATACTACAAACAGCATTATGCTATAGATCCAATCAGCTACATGAAAGTATTTCTGATCGCCACTTCTGGAGTGAAAATGGCGGAATAGGTCGGAGGGGACGATTTGATCACAAAACTTTGGTCCATACTTCCACCGCATAACGCAGTAGAAGCAGTAGAATATGCATGAGGGGCTATAATTAACTACTGCCGATCCAACTGGCCTGAAAGTTTCAATCAACCGTAATAGGTTTCTCAAGGCATGAAGAGACAATGAGAGTTATTTCAACCTCTTCAATAAGGAATAAAACAGAGTAGATACATTGGTAATCGAGCCTCCCGCTGGGGTGGCATCGCCTGAGGTCTCGATCAGATGATCCGAACTTCCCAGAAGCATTTTCTGGTAGGCCAAAAGAGTTGAAGCACAACCATCTTCTCCGCTCTTTTAGAGATGATCAATCATTCCTTTAAGCAACATGAGCTCAGCTTGGCTCGTTTTCAGAGAGTGGCAGCAGATTATGTGAGATGTATCTATATAAATGTATATATGCATCTATTGACACGTATGACAGACTGGAATATAAAAAGGAGCTCATCCTATGTGTTCCAGGCCGGCATTCCAGATTTTTGACTGTGCAATACACTACACTTTCTCTCTTAGATTATATAAGGGGATTAGACTCTTCCTGTTTAGAGGGAAGTTGGTGAATAAAATAGAGGAGGCCATAGGAATGGCTAGGTCCAGCGCAACCCAGAAATGATGTGAAATTGCTTCTCGTGTCCATGTTTGGGAACTCTTCATTCTCGATAATGATAAAGAAGGATTTCATAGTTCAAGTTTTCGTGAAAATAATCCCACTGTATTGGGATCACGAGTAGAGATGATGCATACACATACATCTCAAAGAATTCTCTGTGATGACCAAGAGTCCAACAAGACCATACTCACCTTTACTGCGGTTAACCTAGCCTTATCAAAAATGCATTTTACATCTCGTTCAACTCTTCATTCCAATGGTCCTTTTAAGCTCGTCCCACCAAATCATGCGAAAGGCTTTCTCTCTAGACATCGCACAAAGACAGTACGTACTGTCCGATTCCTTTTATGTACATCTCCACATGAGCATGGAAGAGTCTAACACCATATGAAATCATGCATCTGATTCATGTACTCAAAATGTTCTACCTTTTAGAGCTATACTGAAAATGATATTCAGAACTTGCTTAACCTGTGACCTTCTTGGATCTGACGAGTACTAATGGCTCCATTTTCCTCCACTCGGAGGTGTGTTTTTTCCTCATCAGGATCTAGAACTGCAAGGGCTGTTATCTAGATCATGCGAGATGCAATGCGTATGTAACAACCTGCATTAATACCTTACTAATACAGGATCTGATTGGATTGTAGTTCTTACACCCAAATATAAGTGACGTAGGCAAAGAGAGTAGAAGTACATCAGATCCAAAAGGTGAGTCATCTGATGATGCCGCAGGATCATTATCCAAAAGTGTTGACGGGACATGACCTCCGAAAATATTGCCGTGTACTTCTGTTTTGATCATTCCTCTTGAAATTAGGTTTATACATGCCAAAGAAATGGTCGGATAGTTGTGGAGTCATAAATGTACGCACTGAAAAAGCTACCTTAGGGTTTGTGTGCAGCAGTCTTTAAGTGAGGAGTGCTTTGAGAGACTCGGGCAGTAAAACTAAACAAAGAGTACAGAAATGGAGGTCATATGGAAGTGTCCAATCAAATCGTAAGAAGGATTCAAGATGATTCGATTGAAAATCACTCAAGGTGTTGCTTAAAATTCAGGTTTCAAAGAAATCTTCTCGATCAGATGATTGACCTACCTTTTCAGATCACTCTGGGCGTTATCCGTGTACACTTCCTACTACATTACAAGCACTTCTTGTCAGCATTGAGTAAGTATTTAACATAACAAAACATACTACGTAACAAACAGAGTTATACAATAGCCCCAGCTAGTTACTCCGAAACATAAGGAGGGAAGTTTACTTGGCAAACCTGTCCACTTCCAGGAAGGAAAATGACGACTGTAGTCACCTTCTAGAAGTAGTGATCTGAGCATAGTCACTCACTTCGGCATAAGACCAAACGTTATGCTCCACTGCATATGCGGATGCATACGCATGCAGTAGACCGCATATAGACCAAACTGTCATACGTGAGGAGTTAAACCAAAAGACCTAAACAACGGTCGCTCCATTGGCCGATGAGGCCTGGTGTTGTATTCACAACCCGAATCTCCCATGGGTGATGTTCTTGCCTAGTCATCTAGCCAGATATCAGTTGTCGGGCCAATATCATCATAGCCCCAATCGTTATTACATAATACCGAGGGTTCCCACCCTCGGTTCGGATACACAGACAACACTGATCGGCCAATATGACAAGGCACTATGCATATTGCATAAAAGGGAGAATTGGCAGCAAACTACTGGCGGTATATGTAGAGGCAACATTCCTCTCAGTTCGACATGGTATGCTATCCAATCTGATGTGGACATATCCAATTCAATCCGGACAACTTGGGTATTTCTCTATATGGAAGATAATACCTATTTTACACCCATCTACAATGGCAACTAACGAGAATAGCAGTAGCTCCCCAGTGAGACCGATGCATGATGAAGGTGACCCAGCCATGGCTGGTCCCTCATTTCGTCACTTCTACGTCATGCGCAAAAGTCTCGTATTGCCGTAAATCTGACAAGCCGGTAACTTTGACTACCCTATTTAGAATGAATGGGCCATCTCTTCCGCTTCGCTTCAGGGATGACAACAATACTTTAAAAAATTTTATTCAAACTTACATTTCATCTTCTGGTCTGTTCTGCTCGATGGGGGCCTTTCTACCTTTGTCCTGCAAATTCTTGTACCCTTCATCTTGAACCTTCTTCTTGACATGCTTTTTTGGACCAGACTGGTTGAAATCTTCGGCAGCCTGTTTAGTCTTGTCTACAGCATCCGAAGAAGCTTGTTTTGTCTTGTCTAGTCCCTCGGCAGCTGCTCCTTTGGCCTTTTCAGCAGCCTCACCAACTTGTTCCTTTGCGGTCTCCTTGGCTGGGTGGACGGACTCTTCAACTTTATGGGAAGCTTGTTCGGTCTTGTCTATTCCGGCGGCGGCGGCCTGACCAACTTTTTTATTCAGCTTATTAAGCTGCTCTTTGGCGGTGTCAATGACGGAGTATGATCTCACTGTGCGCTGGACGGGTAGTCTGGCAAAAGAGCGGGCGACGAAAACTGATCTAAACATTGAATATTTTATTGCGGTTAAACTTAAGGGGGGATAAGCCCTTTTATACGCTACCGCATAGTTGCTGTATTGCGCGTCATAGCAATAAAATCCGGGGAACAAGCAACTATCAACGTGCGTTTGGTTGGGGCACGTCTATTCATCTCTGAAGCGAAGCGAAAGAGATGACATTATTTCTTTATGGTCGATTTTGCTTCAGACACTCGTAAGGTGAAGAAGTTCCATTATAACGAAATACGAATATATACCTACAACGTACTTATGTTGTAGTAAAATCCAATGAGCTAAAATCAAGCACCATTTCAAATGATGCGTAGGGTGATGATAGTTGCGTACTGCGTTACTGAAAACTTTACCAATTCACTCTCTGCAATTCTCTTTGCTTTTTCAATGTTCCATCCAAGTTGATACTGCTCGTGAAATGACCATCATCGAGTCACAGCGTTAAGCGATGTTATTGTTAAATCTCACTGCAGATAAGCCAAGATCAGGCAGAGATCATAGTCAAGAATAATGTATGTGCTCACACTTTTGTGGAGATAAAATCTGTAAAGTTGATTCCATAGTGAGACAACCTACTTAGTGAGACGATTTGTGTGTGGAGCGGGGAGGAAGATTTCTGATGCTTCAACTCCGGACAAAGATGCTCTGTGGCCGAGATCAAAAAGCACTTGAGCGGAGACTTATTGAAGAGAGTGAACCAGATCGAAAATACTTTAGGTCGTCGATGCATGAGGGAATACTACTTCGCTACTATTTGAAATCGGTGTTTGGTGTGACGATGCTTGACGTAAAAGATCAAACCAGACTATTGGGTTGGAGTTTGGCGTTGCTAAAGCTTCTTTCCATGGAACTGAAAGGCTTTTTTCCGGGATAAGTAATACACATGAAATTGACATATACTGGCGCCCTATGTTCTTCACCGGTACTCTCAGCTCAGAATAATTTTATAAAGGGATCATTCCCTTGTTTCTGTTTTGGGACGTCAGATCCGGAGAGTATCAAGTACTACATTTTGCAGGTCACTTCCAAGAAACTATTCCCCGGAAGAGTGTAATCTATCTCACTCGGATCCTCTCTTTATCCAGTACAACACATCCTTTTATGTATATGCTGTGCTTGAAATACGCAAAATTACGCATCCAATTATATGCTAAATCGATAAAAAGAGAATTCAGGTCAGTATTGAAATCGAAAATGATTGTGACTCTTTGGCTTGTATAGTGATAACGTTGAGGTAACCGCTCCTTGTGTCGATTCGAACGTGCTTCCTTTTATAGAGAATCGAAACGGACCGCCTAACTTGGTATGACCCGAAATACGCCAAAATAGGCACTGTTGCTATCCTGATTTTAGGGAAATCCCCCCGAAGTAGCCTTATCAGGAGGAAGTTATTATTCGTGGACTGAACTACACATAGTGGAAATTGTTGGTTTCGATGTTGTTTTTCCCCTTTTCCCATTTTTCGTTTTTCCTTTTATTTCTCTTACATACCGGGCTCTTTTAGCTTCATGTGAGACAAGTACCACGCTCTCTGGTCGAGGTAACACTTAACTAGACGTGCGTAACGCGTTTTTGCCCACTTCGCTCTAAATCTATGAATTACTTTCGCGGCGAAAGAAAAAAATCATCAACATGCTCGTTCTTCAAATTCTATTGGTAAGAAACGAATAGATATTTATCTAGGCTTTTTTCATAAGCAAAGTGGAAGATCCGTTCTTCAAAATCCAAAAATCAGACAAATAGGTATTTTGACGAGATGGGGACCAGCCATGGCTAGGCCACCTTCATAATGGATCAGTCTCACTGGGAGGCTCCTTCTATTCTCGTTAGTGAACATGGGTTTAAAATAGGTATTATCTTCTATATAGAGTTGTTTTATCTGGATTGGATCGAGAGATGCATTTTTAGCCCCAGCACACTACCTTGTCAAATGCTCAAGTTTATAAAGCCGATTAGTGCTTTGGAACGTAAGTCATTGCCCACGCATGATCTCCTACAGAGGCTAGGCTATATACACCAGCACAGTACGGGACTAGTACACTGGCTCCCCCTTGGACTGCGTACGCTGCGATCAGTGGAAGATATAGTGCGAAGACACATGCAAAACGCAGGAGGAATCGAAGTTTCGCTCAGTACGCTCTCTTCAAAGTCGCTGTGGGAAAAGACAAACCGCTTAGATAACAAAGAACTCTTTGAATTGAAAGATAACAAGGATAAAGAGTATATTCTGGCACCCACATGCGAAGAGGAAATCACCCAATTGATTGCGTCGTACGCTTCAAGCTACAAAGACTTGCCGATTCTCGCGTTTCAAATCTCGCGGAAGTACAGGGACGAGTTGAGACCGCGGGGTGGGCTTTTGCGATCACGTGAGTTTCTCATGAAAGATGCATATTCCTTTGACTGTTCAGAGTCTGAGGCGATGCAAACTTTTGAAAAAGTGAACTCTGCGTACCGGGCCATTTTCACCGACTTGAAAGTCCCCTTCAAGTCGGCAAAGGCAGATTCAGGCAGTATCGGTGGAGACGTTTCGTTAGAGTGGCATTATTTGCATTCCAGTGGTTCAGACACTCTGATGGAGTGCAATCATTGTAGCGATGTTTCCAACGTGGAGAAAACAACGAGTTTCCCTCTTGATGATGAGAAATACGCCAAACAAGCCAAAATCTCATACTTTACCAATGAATCACGAGATAACCTCATTGTAGCGCATTACCCTTCCGATCGGGAGTTCAACCCCAAGTTCCTCAAGCAAGAGATTCCTGACGTGGACCTCTCTCTGAGTGAAGAACAAGTGCTCTCGATGTTTGGCAAAGACGAGGAATCGTTTCTCACAAAAACCATGATCCGTGTGTTTGATCCGCGCGTTTCGTCCGTGACAGACCTGCCGGATCTCAAGGTTTCGTTCCATAGGGGAAACATGTCCACTTTGATGGACATCCCGCTTGTGTCTGCCACTGAAGGAGAAGTGTGCGGAAAGTGCGAAGAGGGTACACTTTCCAAATGGAAAGCTATAGAAGTGGGTCACACTTTCTACCTTGACGAAAAGTACTCTAAAGCACTAAATGCAACATACACCGACAAAGACGGTACGACAAACCCTTTCAAGATGGGATGCTACGGGATCGGGATAAGCAGGCTTGTAGCAGCCATAGCACAAGTGACGCGTGACGATCTAGGACTAAACTGGCCTCCTCATCTTGCACCCTTCCATGTTTCAATCATCGAGTCTTCGACTTTTGAAGGTACACCAGACCAAATTGCCGAAATAAGTCAATCCCTCGACAGGCAAAGCGTAACCTTTGATAGGGACACGCGCGACTTGTCGATGGGTAAAAAACTCAAACAGTCGCAGATGCTGGGAATCCCGTTTCAGCTCATCATCGGAAGACAGTTCCCTCTGGTTGAGCTGGAAACAAGACTAGGTGAAAAACACTTGGTTCACGTGGATCACGTGGCACAAAAGATTAAACAAATGTTAAATTAACAACCTGTACATACTAATAGAGAAACGCACCGGTGAGCTTGGCCACTACGTGGAGCGCCACAACGGAGAAAATGAACCCCACTGCCAAAACCATCACCACAAGAGGGTCCACTTTGAGTCCTTGGGCCTCGTCTGTGTACAGCTTGAGCATCGTAGAAGATGATCCACCAGCACCTGCTGCTCTTGTAGACGTTGGCGTCTTTTGCGACAGCTGCTGCTTCTTTTCCTGAGCAGCTTTTCTTCTGTTCATGACACGTTGGCCTCCGGGTACCTGCGACGACTAAGGGTTAGTGGTGAGCGAGTTGGTGATACGTACCATTTGTTGAATGAAATATGGTTGTATTATATATATATATGGTGTTTTTGGTCTGACAAAAATAGAGCATCACCCTCTTTCTTTCCTCTTTCCATTGACTCTCCGTCAGTCGCTTTGGATGCTGATTGTCGTATCGTTGTTCGCAGGCAGTGACTACGTATAGAGAGATGTCGTAAGCACGGCATGTCTGTATGTCATCCCTGAGTCTTTCAAGTGATTTTGGCTTACATTGCCCTCTTCATTCTAAAGGAGAAGGTTTTGTCTCCGTTAAACATAGCACTGACTTTTGCAAAGGGTCTCGTGGCTGCATTGAGTTGGAGAGCGCCTGAGTTGTATGATACATCTTCATTGTGTCTGGTAAAATGCGATGAATGTTAGCTTATCTTGGCCAGATTCTATACCTGATGGAGGAATCGTCAGTCAGGTGATTTTGGAAAAATGTGTTTATTCGCCACCTTAAGATATTTCTTCGCTCATCGCAGTTGAAAAGTTGACTGTGACTCCAAATTCCTAAGTCTGCTTGTCTGAGAGAGTTTGCAAGTATTCTTCGAGACTGGAGTTCGGTTCGTCCTTCTTTGACAGCATTTAATTCATGGTCACCTCTCCTGCTTTGGCTTCCGCATTATCTTCTTCGTGGTATTCCTTCAACAGGAATTTTGAACTGTTATGATGAATCACCTTCCAAGTGCTTATATTGGACGATAATATCTGTTAAGTGAACTCTGTGAACGCTCAATGTTTGGTTAACAAAGCACTGTTTATTGACAAAACTGAACGGCTGATCAAATCCTTAGTCTGTGAGTGTTGAATAACTGTGGCATTTTGAAGCTACCTTTTTTTTAGCCAGGTACTTCTTATGATGGTCCAATTACCCTCAGTACAAGCATCGCTTCTTAAGCATTCAACTTTACAGTCAAAGCAAAAACGGAGCCTCTTCCTTTACCAAGAGAGGAATAGAAAGAGTTTGAAAAGTGACAGAACTCAACGATCAAAGAGTACAATAATTTGGGAGATTCTCAGGGATCTGGTCTATATAACCCGTCTGACAACCTTGAAATACATATTGAAAGATATTGTAATTGTCCTCTTGCTTCCTTTCGATTTTTGGATCGTGAACATTTGCGGGAGACTTTCGGCTGGTTTGCGGCGGTGGATTGAAACCAATGCTAATTGTGAATTTGTGTGGGTGATAGAAACGGCAGATCCTGGTTGCTGCATAAATCATAGTTTTCTGGCTTTTGATGCTTCTCCTGTGGTACGAATTGTACTAGTTGATTCCTTCTCTCTTCAGGACGAGAGGTTTAATTGGCAAAAAGAGGTCTTGATTGTGAATGAGCAACTCAATTCTGGGGCATGCTTAGTAAACCGTGATCCATTGTGAACTTTGATCTCATTCGTCAGTTGAGGCATCATCAAGATCCACTCATAACTGTACTCATCATGATAATATCCCTCTGTACTACTAAATATCATAAACCTTTGAGGTCAGGTGGTGAGAGAAGCACATTAGTGGACTTTGAATTATTCGGTAGCACCTTGTAACAAGTTTGAACTTTGTCTGAGAAAATGCACCTCCGTTCTCCCATCCTCAAAAACCTACTCACTTGACTGGCGTTGAATGATAAGTAAACGAAATGGCCTCTTTCACGTCACTTCGTTACTCACCACTTGAATTGTGAGAAAGCGGTCTATAAGATGGCGATAATTATGATTTCGGATGGTACGACCAGCATTTTCTCTGCTTATAGCGAACAAAAACCTCATTATTCTCGCCTTCAACAATAATCGAATACAATCGCATAATTCGCAAGTCTGTATTTCACACCTCAGGGAGCACCACATCTCAAAGTCACCGTCTATAAAAATAAAAGTTGGATAAGAAGAGGAGGTTCTTTTTGTTTCCATAGTGAGATTCAATATCAGTGATGAATGGTATCTGACTTATACCTGAGAATATAATTCAAAATCCCTGTTATACATGTGAACTCTGATTGAGTAACCTTACACAGTAGTTAATATGGCAGTCACGGTGATGTCTGGTTGCGACGAAGTTTATGGGCATAGAATCAACTAAAACTAATTTTTTCCCGAGTATGGCTGAAGCCATCACAGCAGCCCGTGATCATGAAACTCGGTCAACACTAAAGCGTTCACCCATTAAACTTTCAAGTTGTAGAACGAAGCCTCTTTCGCTTCAATGACTTCCCGACAATCCACAGACTAATGACATTTTTCAAAAACAGAATCTGTCGAGTCGTGCGATCATTTCCGCTACGCTTCAATGATCTCCCTCCTCGATCATCCACAGACCAATGTCATCTGGAAAATCAATGACGTCGTGCGATCATTTCCGCTACGCCTACGCTGCAATGATCGCACTCCTTTGATTTACAGACCATAGAATCGTTAGAGGTTTCAGAAGCTCCAAAATCAGCTTTTCTGACAAGTAAAACGTCCACTTCTTCGGGGATTCTGGGAAGCTGAACTGAATTAGGCGATAGTTGTTGTGAAAAATTAATGACATTGCCGGTGTAATTTAGTCGTCCGTGCTCTCTCGTCATGCAAACTGTTTTAAATGGAGTGCAACGGGCTTTGAGATTCCTCTGCGAATGTCAAATCTTTTACATTATCGAGTAGGCTATCGCTGGCGTGTATAGCATGCAGCTGTCGAGAAAGTATAAACGATTGCGTAATGGAATAACATCGCTTATATCATAGGATGACTACAAAGAATGAAGTAACAAAGAGAAATGTTGTGAGATTGAGTTCTGGAAACTATTCAAGGCGCCAAGGTGTATGGATGGTGAGGGGGGGACAGAATCAGGGGGACGTCACATTTACATCCTTACATATGCTTTTTGCAGAGGAATGAATTATAGCTTCTCAGCTTACGCTTCGTCGCAATGATGCCGCGTAAACAGAAGAATCATAGATTGTTCGCTCAAGTGCCTTCTATAAAAACCTCTGGAGACGTCACATCATCACAAGCCTCCCCTCTAGTGGAGAGCAGAAAACCACTTTGCTGACAATAAGAGTATCTCCAATTGCAACGTTTTGGGTATAATCTAGTAGAATCTCAATATCTGTATCGAGATGAAGACAATACGCTTCCACCAAACGCTTTCCGTTGGAGTTATGAAGTGCAACGCACTGGAAAAAGCTAAACAGGAATGCTCTTTTCTTTAAAGGGGGAAACACCCTCCACGGTGGAACGGAAGCGTCCAACTGAGAGTTCAGGTCGCTGCCCATTTCAGGCAAACCGATTTCGTTGCAAAACCACTTTAAAGTGTAGTACTTTTTGAGTTTTAAAGCATAAAACGACTGCACAGATTTCTCATTCTCCAATCGAGTCGCAAATTCTTGCAGCCTCAAGGAACTTCTCAGACGATTCACACTACCCTCGTAACCATCCATGAATCCGAAAGAGTCCGTTACGCTTTTCGGTGTTTTGGTCTGCTCTAGTAATTTTTGAATCTGCCATTGGTTCGCCAAAGCCTCCAGCGACCCTAACGGGTTGACGAAAGCTGCGGACCCATACTCCAGGCCTGCTGGAACATCGCTTAATGGCTTGTCTTTTGACACGGTTAAACGGCGAGGGTTGCAATGCTCTTGCAGCTTTATAAAGTCTACAGACGCGTGGCCCGAGATGTCTGTATAAGGATATTTCAAGGTTTGAGACCGCTGAAGTATGGGTAGCTGATGTTCCCAGCAGTAGAGACTCGTCATCTCTTCAGTGAGATACTTGATCTCAAGACTAAACTCCTCGATGCATTGGTCAATGTGACGTTTTATGATGCCGTCCTCGTCAAAATGCACAACGCCTTGAGTGTCGACATGCGGCCACTTTCCTTGAGGAGGGTAGAGGACAACGTTAATTCTCTGCCGCTTCTGTTTCCGGATTTGTAGGAATCGGTTCAACGTCTTTGTTCTATCGATGGAAACCTTGTCAATCTGAGGCTTCATGTTAAAGAACATGGCTATTCTATCACTCAAACTAGGTTTCTTGACTCCAATGGCCTGCAACAGATGGTATTCATCTAGCCGTTTGACGTTCTTCAAGATTCCCTCAGTGAATAATACCTTTGCTTGTTTTTCTGGTTTATTTAGATCCACCACCAGCTGCATCGTTAAGCAGTGCTTTGGAGTCGGGTCACCAAATTGAAAAGAAAAACGGCTCAAATCGTTGACGGAAAGAAACGACATGCATCCATTCGGTAACACCATTGTCTGCCAAAAGCTCATTCTCCTTTTACTTTCTCGACCGGATAACTCTGCTCCTTTCTTATTCAAGAACAAGTCCAGCTTTGACGACTCAGGCTTCAAGTGTTTGGCTAAAAGTGGTACATGGAAGTGAAGCTTGACAATGCTTTCCTTTACCTTTTTCACTGAGAATGCCATTTGGGTGTGATTTGTGAGTCCCATCGATTTCAAAGTCGGGTCACATAATCCGTAGTAACGACTCGGCTTATTCTCCATATCTTTTGCATGGCCCCTGGTAAATCCCGTAAGCTGATCGAGGGTTTTGACCGAAAGTAGAGAGTCGTCATTTCCAATATCTCCAGCAGATAAGATCACGTCCGAATGGGCGGTGTACACTCCAGCTTTGCACAAGAGATTGAAGATCACCTGGGGTGATATTGCCTTTACTGCAGGCTCATGAGTTTGACGTAGTAAAACCATTATCACATCTGCTAATCGCCGATGTGAGTACACTATATAATACTTCATGAAATCAATTATATGGTGGAATGGTTCGTTTTTCTTGGTGAAAAGCACTTGTCTGGCCACATCTTTTTCAGTCAAAGAATTCAGCTGTTTGAGAAAGAAGTAGAAATCCTTCGCCATGCTGACTTTTCTAATCGCTTGAACTGCTCTTTCTAAGGATTTCACCCTGCTAAAGCTATTTAAAAGGTACAAACTATGCGTACCAGTGTGTTGAACCTGATAGTGGATAGGGTTGTCCGTCATGAGTTGGTGTAAAGCGAGCAAAATGGCATAGTTTCGCACTTGGCCCTGTGGTACGTTGTTGAGATACGGATCTACCTTTTGCGCCACTTCAAACAACTGTACACTTTTGGTGAGGGTCTGATGTCTCATGGCGGTTGTGACAAACTGCACAAGGCTTGCTTTCGATATTTTTTCACCTACAAACAAGGCGTATTTCGAAAACACAGTGCTGAGGTAGTTTACATGAGACTCGTCCTCAAAACAACCGACAAATTTATAGAGATGAAACGAAACGTCAGAGGATGCTATCTTTTTTAAACCCTTCTCTAAAGTCAATATTTCAAGCTCATCTTGGTGGCATGATTTTACAACGCCTATGCATTTCGTATTTTGGCAATGAAACTCTACCAAGGAACCGATCTCTGGCTTTTTCCGGGACTCATTCCAGATCTCTTGAAATGTTCTGTGAGGGCAATGTTTGAGTCTTTTCAAGGCTATTGGATCCGGTTTGAACTTTACGTGACCCAAGTTTTCATTGTAGTCAGGTGAAGGAGAGGGAAATCTCTGCAAGATCTTTTGAAGTTCCAGCCTTGTTGTCTGAGGGGACATGCATTTCGAAAGTGTGTAAAGGTTTCGTCGCCAACAATGCATTATTTGCGTGGGGTACGGTGGGGCATTGTTCCTGCATGGCGCTTATTTTGGCTGGTGCACGGTTTACATCTCTGAAGCGAAGCGGAAGAGATGATCTATAGATTTATGTGTGAGCGGATAGTCTCTGCAGCTAATTTACATGAAACATGGCTGTATCCAAGTTTTGTCATTTTAGTACTCGTTGTAACTCAAGGTCGAGGCATCGTCACAATCAAACCGCTCAAGCGCGTAAAAGTTTCCTACTTTGAATCACAGAGTGGCGATATCATGAAGCTGCGATGTGGCGAGGAAATGCGTTTGAAACAACGGTGGTGAGAGTCAGAGTCTGAATAAAATGGGAGTGTAGTGCTCATTTGGCTTGATGAAGCTTGTCTGACGCTTGTGGCTCTTGAAGGTGTTGTTATTTTGTTTTTCGAAGAATATCAAAGACTGGTTCACTCATTTGGTTGCTTACCAGAAAAATGAACTCATCGAGTGCTCAAATGTTGAGTTATAGTACCCTCTTCTCTTTGCTTGGTTTTAGCAAAAATACACTCTCAGTGAGTCTCTTGAAGCTGGTTCAAATCACTCTCTCAATATGTTAAAAGATCATGACGGGCTAGGGTTCCTGTAAGCCTATGATACGCCTGTTCAGCTATTTACTTCCAAGCAACGTCTGATCGATAAAAACATTTCAAGTCCTCATCAATTCGAGTCTTTCAGTATAAGGGCATAACAAACTATATTTAACAAGGATTTGGACTCAAAGTCTGTGTTCACAGAAACATTAAAAGTATCATACCTCAAATCTAAACAGCCGCTGGTTTACACTACTACTACTTTTAGAGGGGAGATCAATCAAACCCACTATTCACCGAGAATGCGATTTGATCTAGATTGCTAAGAGAGTTATTGAAAATTTATGCACGCATGATGCATGAATTTTGTGGACCAAACTAGATCTTTGTTTGTTCTTACAAACTAGATATTCAAAGAAGCATATCAGTGAGATTTCTGCCTTGTCTTGATCAATTGGTCCGTCTCTGTCAAATACTCAACGCTTTGATCTACATGCAGTAATAGTGATTCAAGTTTCCAGACAATAAGCCTCTGTGTCACTGGTTGTCATGATAAAGAGGAGCGGACACTTTTTGAAACAGTTGAAGTGCTTGAAAATCTCAGATTCCGCCGTGATCACAGCGTCTATGCTATCGCTTGTCAAGGAAAGAGTATGCCTGATGATTGGGTGAACCTCCTCCAAGCTAACTCACGTATATGTTTTCTTTCACATATGAGTAAAGTTGTTGGGGAGAGAGAAATTGAGCTCCGAAAATGGCTCCAAAAAACCCACCATAACAAGGTGAATGAAATTATGCAACTGAGATGGTCACATAAATTTATTTTCATATTCTAGAATTGAATAGAAAACGATCTTACGATCTTGAATCGTTGAACTCATTCATGATGCGATCTGGTGAATACTAGGATTCGAGAAGTGAGAATATGAAAAGTAATTCATGGACGGTCGGCACATCGGAATCATTTTATCAAATGGCCAATTCTATCTCACAAAAACTTTCAAAGCTCAAGTAGAATGGTAAAATAGTCATTAGTCTGTGTTTCGCAGAAGCGTCGATGGAGAATCTACTGTGATGCATTTCGAGAAACGGTATCTAGTTGCCTAAAGCTTGACCCGCTCGGTACGGGAACGTATATATGGACCGCATTCCAGTAATCATTTAACATACAGTGAATCAACTGAATCTCTCAGACCAAACAACTAAAGAGTACATCCTCAAAAAGATGGAGCTACGTCTCAGACCTTCCTGGTACTGACTACCATGGAAACCTACTAAAACGGGTACTATGGGCACTAAGATATATTCGGACTCACTCAAAGTAATGAGAGATATATAACCTACTTATATAGTCTAGCGTGCATGAACGATATGCATCTTCATGCACTTAATGTCACGTGAGCTTTATATAGAACATGAGTTCTAACAGCCCCCTTGAAGGTCATGTGTCATTAAAGACTATGAGCCTGTTAGTTGGTGAAATGGAGAAAACCGCTACAATCGTGTTGATTGCAGTCACGTCTTGTGTGAAGATACTGCCACCACAGTATTCGATGTGTCATATTAATGTTGAAATCATTTCTCCCCTTCAGATAAAAGAGCCAAATTTCAGGCATTCCTAATGTTATTCACTACACCGGGGAGATCACAACACTCTTCCGCTTCGCTTCAGAGCGCTTCAGAGAGAACCCGCAGATGGCACACCCCTGCACCATCTGCCATTACGTGCCGATAATGCAAAATCTTCGAACGCGCATAAACACACACGATGGGTCAGATCTTGTCCAGTCCAGTAACAAATAAGGAAACCGAAAATGCCGAGTCTGACACTCTGGCTTACGCTATCAGCTGCATGCAGGGATGGCGTGTAACTATGGAAGATGCGCATGCTACGAAAACCAACCTTGAAACGGATGGTGATGACGGTGTTGGGTTTTTCGGGGTCTACGATGGACACGGAGGTGACAACGTTGCAAAGTTCACAGGAGAAAACCTCCATCACGTGATTTCCAGAACGGACGCTTTCAAAAAGGCAAACTACGCACAAGCTCTAAAGGACGGGTTCCTGGCTTGTGACAGGGCTATCAAGGAGAGTCATTTGAGTAACGACACTTCTGGTTGTACCGCAACGACGGTTATCATCACAAAAGACCGGGTATTTTGCGGGAACGCGGGAGATTCCCGAACTGTGCTCAGTGTAAACGGCCAGGCAAAAGCTCTTTCGTTTGATCACAAACCCACAAACGAGGGAGAAAGAACTAGAATTGTCGCTGCGGGCGGTTTCGTGGATATCGGTAGGGTAAACGGAAATTTGGCTCTATCACGTGCCATTGGAGACTTTGAGTTTAAGAAGAATGAGGTTTTATCACCCGAAGAACAAATGGTGACGTCTTACCCGGACGTTTTGGAGCATGTGAGAAATTACAAAAACGATGAGTTTATCGTATTGGCGTGTGACGGAATTTGGGACTGTTTGAGCTCTCAACAAGTTGTAGATTTTGTCATATGGGGCGTAGTAAACGGCCAATCTTTGAGCGAGATTTGCGAGTCGATGATTGACGTTTGTATAGCTCCAGGCTCAGACGGAACAGGCGTTGGGTGCGACAACATGTCGGTGTGTATTCTTTCTTTGCTTGCACAAGACGAAAGTCTAGAACAGTGGACCGAAAAAATCGTTAAAAGGTATCAAACCTTGCAGTTAGAAGATCCAGACACTCTGTGCTACAAGATGTACCAAATCTCGCTTGGTGAGAAACTGGAAAACCAGCAAGCTCCTCCAGAGCAGGAACAGGGACTCCAGCAAAGGGATAACGTTTCCATCCCATTCCAGGACTTGTTTAGCAACGGTAGTGTGAAATCAGAGAACGGTGTTATTTATCTGGATACTTCCAGCACTTCTTCTTTGCTCAACTCACTGGGGTTCCCCTCCGGTTTGGAAGATGACAGCTCCGAAGAGAAGGTGGAGGAAGTTACTGATGATGATAACGAGTTATAGAGTGGCATGTATTATAGGTTGTTCATTATCTCTGAAGCGTGTTGAAGCGAAGAAGGGATGATTTTAAGATAATTTGTGGTTACGTCATTTTTTCAGTCTAGGTATAACAGTATTTTCAATTTGTAATTGAGTTGTTTTTGTAATTGCATCATGACGTTGAAAGGTCTCAAAAAATCCAAGGAGGCCTGTCATGGTGAATAAAGAGACAAACATGTCCCATCACAATCATCCCTGAAGCGAAGCGGAAGGGATGATCTTGAAATCAATTTCCAATCTCGCTTCTTTGACTTCCCTAAGATAAAATTGTATGTATTTCGGTGAGATTACATTTTCCCCATTCACATAGAAGTCTGATGAAGTGCTGATCATGTTGACCGTTGCTGCAGTTTCTGTTGGTTTTTCTGGTTTTGGTAAGTTTTGGTGAAAAGTATTTTTGTTTCAGTTTGGGCTGTCTCCCACTCACTCTAGGCTACGCCTAGCTCACCTGAAGGCCCCAATCCTTATATGTTGATCTATACAATCAGGGCCGTCTACTTTATCCTTTCGTGCGTGATTTTCGCATGCACCACTCAATTCTTCATGCGATAAAGCCAACTATCTCCTGCGAATTGGGTTCAGACCAATGTCAAAACTCTCGTGTAGTGCTCACAGTGCTGCTACAACAATATACAAGATAATATTGCAGGCTGAAGTGTGGTGTAATGACGTCAGGCTGATCGTTTAGAAGGTCGATGAGAAAAGCTGTTAGATGACGTCTCAAAAGAATGCCATTGTGGGTGTTATCTTTGAGCCGGAGCGGAAGAGTTGGGCTGTGACCGATTTCGCTTCATCAAGATCAATTTTTAGCCACATCATCAGGAGCCTTTTCAGACGATATTCTTGAGAACTATTTTCATCGAAGCAAAGTCAGTCCCCCTAGAGCTGTTCATCAGATTTCAAGCATCTTTTCTTGAGGATAGCAGATGACGAGAAATTCTCCTCTATCAAAACGTTATACTCAAACATGGACAAGTTGCAGAAGAGTCAGTCCCCCTATAGCTGTAATGTCATTTCCAATTTCTCAACTTTGAGGACTTTGGTAGCGAGAAATTTCGAAATTGAAGACGAAAAAATGGATGTTGAACAGTCAAGGCTCGGCCCATTAGAATAGCTCAATAGCACAATTTACAAACACGCCACGAGACATTTGTATAACTGTGTTGGGAATAGTAAACAAAGACTTCAGGAAAGAGTATTTTCGAAATGGAAGATTCCAGAAAAAGTGTGTTGAATGATCGAGAGTCGACGCCGGAGATTGGTATACATTGTAGATACGCCACGAGTTTTGGTGGATCACTTTTAACGAACTGCAGCATACGTACGAGAGTTTATTAGAAAAACTTCCTCCACACGCACATTTAAATCATGATGCCGTGCTAACCAAATAAAGCTGTACAGCTTTGCCAAAATTGCTGATGTAACGATGGCTGTGACTTCAGCAGTCAACTTCTCGCCCAAGCTCGCCCACGCTCATCCCACGCGAATTTTCGCCCGGACACCACCTCCTTGCCTGGGACCAACACTTGTCATACTTCGGCTAGAAAATCGATCGATAATGCTGGCATGTAAATTATTAATATTAATTTCATCCTTAAATAATGGTTATATATTATTATCTATTATATTAATAATTGGTGATACTTGTGGCAGCGAATTTGGTTCTCTTAGTAAAGTTTCAGGCTTTGTGCGTTCTCATTCTTCATTTTCTATTACTGCAGGCGAGATAGTCTTATTTAGTATCCCTCGCTCTAAAAAAATTCAAACTTTCGTGTACTGATTGAGTTATCACACATCCCAAAAATGTGACTATAGGGCGTACTAGTACCAATATCATATGTATTGTTCTTAATTTTCCGGCTTGTCCAGTCACAGTCAGTACCATCCTCAACTACTAGTAGAAGTATTCCCTTCAGAGAAATGAAGCAGCCCTCTCCTGAATGAACAAGTTCAAATTTCCTTGTGACCCTTAATAGTCAAATAAGATGCCATGAGCCGAAAGTTTCATTGAAAATTTAGGACAAACACCTGTTAACCAAAAACATCCGATGCATTTCTATAACATGTCTCTATCACATCATGTGGCGTTTTGTTTTGAATCTTGCTGATTATCTCAGCGATGTGTCCCACCAAACATGGCTCATTTCTCGACCTCACCAAGTAGTCCACCCCAATACTCTTCACCTTGTCTTTCTTTAGAGATGCAAAAGGCAAAAGCATGTTCCCTGTTGGCTCGCTTTGCATTGGGTAAAAATCGTTGGGGCTGGGTGTGAGGTAGTGGTAACCGGCGTGGCTCTTTCTGACTTCACACCACGGAGAGTCAGTTTCTATCATGAGGCGATTCAAAGGAATCTTAGCAGCCACGTCTAAATTTTCTTGATTTCTAAGAGAGCACCCATTCACGCCTATGTAAAAGCCCAAATTGAGTAATTGAAACAGTTCCTCCTCAGTGCCCGTAAAGGAATGCACAACCCCAATGGGATTAGCAAGTCTGAGTTTGTCGCTTCTTGTTCCGTCAAGGAAGGGTTTAATTATCTCAATAAAGTCAGAACACGCGGCCCTCATATGCAGAAATAGAGGAAGTTTGAACTCGCACGCCAACTTCAATTGCAACTCGAAAAATTCACGCTGCTCTTCTACTGACGCATAATGCAGGCGATCGTAGTCTAGACCAATCTCTCCAAATGCGGTGCAAATGCCGTTGTCCAGTCCATGCTTAACAAGTTGGCGAAGATGATCTATATGCGATTTAGGGTCGGGAAGAAACTCCTTCACGGAGCATGGATGAACACCTATGGTTGAGTGGAGTTTTATCGAGCTCTCGGGATACGATGTATGGAATTTTTTTATAATTTCCATAGTGGATTCAGACTCTTTGAGCGATGAGCCGGTTACCAGCATTTGATCCACATTTAAATTGCCAGCCTTCAAGATTACTTGGTTTATATCGCTAGCATGGTATGGCTTACCATTGTATACTCCCTGGAACATGGAGTCGGTGAGGTTGACCGCAATATCAAAGTAACGGACTTTCATTCTTTTCAGCATAGACTGATGGTGTGTGGATAATGGTCACCAAGAGACTATTGTTGAAGTCTAGGTTTCTTTGTTTTGTCATGGAAAGATAGTTATGGTAGCACAGTCCGCAATTTTATTGAGTCTCACCGAATTTTGTGTGCTGATTAAACTCATCGTTCATGCTTAATCTCCTTGTTTGATTGATAGCTGATTTGGAGCTTAATCAGACACATACATGCATTCCAGATCTTCTCGATTCTGTAAAAAGATTCGTCATAGCTCTTGATATAGTGCTTTACCGACTTACGCAAAACTCTTTCTGAATATTTTCAGCTGTGCTGCTGATTCTGCGGGTAATGAACTTGTGCCGTAATTAAGACAGGGAAAGATGATTCTTGCTGGCAAGTTGAGAGAAACGCTTCAAATTTATTTCGTCTAATCGAAAGGCTCTTAGTTTTCATTACATACAGTGTAGTATACAAAGGCTGGCTTGCGATGATATGAGTATAGTGGAGAACCTCCAGTCAAATGGAATGTAGTCACTCATTTGGTTGTAAAGTTTTGTAATGGCTGACATAAGTACAAGAACGCGACATTTAAAGCTATTTACTGGTTCCCTCTCCGGATTCTAGCTTCTTCAGACTTACGCAGTGGATGCCCATAAACACCTGAGCCATAATTTCTTCCCATTCTAACAATATAACAAAACAGTATATATCAAATACAAAAATGATTTCAATACCGAGTAGAATGACCTGAACACAACAGACAAAGCTCCTGAAAGAATCGAAATCGCACTGCTTCTCTTGTCAGCAATTTAATTCTCAGTGAACTATATTCTGGGATTAGCCCATTCAGTTGCAGTAACCCGGTATGCCAGATAAATTGTCAGAGAAAACAGGGGAATACTTGAGACACTTATTGGTTGTTTTCTCTCATGAGTGCTGATACTGTCACGATCACTGAAGCGACCAAACTCAGAAAGGTCTAGAGCTTTTTGTAATCAAGAGGCGCTTCACAAATTCCTAATCCGTTTATGGCTAAGGTTTTCTTTCAATTGTAATGGGCCTACTAAAAAATGGAATTAGCATTACGTTGAGGTAATCAGGCTACTTGTTCCACAATAGTCCCCACGGCTTAGGCATGGACCACATTCACTTATCTCCTTACCTACAGTCAATCAACTTGGATTTCTCAAGACCATACTTAGTAGTACATCCTTAGAATGCACAGATCTTATGGAAATCTTTAGAGCGAATCGGCCACCAATAAAGGGTTAAGATTATCTCTTCCCCTTCTAGAGATAATACTAAGCTTCGCTTCGGAGATAATACCTAGGTTACTGTCTACACCACGAATACTACAAACTAATCTTACAATCATCTCTTCCGCTTCGCTTCAGAGATAGGTCGTGCACCCACCGCCCCATCAGCCAATCAAAACCGCGATCTGCCCGGCGATGTGCGCCTGCTTACATCAGCGATGCTCATCGGTCGATGCATATTGTGTGAAACATCAGATCATTATGGAATCCAAGCTGACACGAGTATTCTCAAAGACGCCATCTTCGTGGGACACGCAAGATGATATTCTGCTGATCCACCTTAAGGAGAGACAAAAATTAGGCTGGAAAGAAATATCTACGCATTTCCAGAATAGAACGCCCAACGCGTGCCAGTTTCGTTGGCGGCGGTTGAAAACGGGTTCTTTGAAGGCTATCCCGCCTTGTCCTGAGACTTATATCAAGGCCCCGCCTTTAGAACCTACACTACAGGAAGTTGAAGTTAATGCAGAAGACGCTAGGCGGAAAAGGGCTCTTTCCATTCCACAACGCAATGGACACCAGTTGAACGCATTATCGGATGATGCAATGAGCAGATACCAGTCCGCTGCTACTGTTCCCACGATGCAGAACTTGACCCCATGGAACGAGGACGAGGACGAGCTTCTCACAAAGAGAAGAGAAAAAGAACTCACGTTTGCAGAACTCTCCATTCTTCTACCCACAAGATCAGAAAACGATATTTGGTGCAGAATCGACGCGCTGGAACGTAAACGGTCAAACGAAAGTATGAACCAGTCTGAAGTGAGAACGCTTGACCGCTCAGTTTCCATCAGTTCTTCTGTTCCGTCCAGTAACTCTCCCAGTCGTGAAAACTCCATCACCTCTTTACCCCATCCCTCTTTTATAAAACAGGATAGATTCTCCTCCTTGCTGCATTCGTCGTACCCATCTCCTCCGCATATGCCGATGAGGAAGGACTCGACCTCTTCTTTGACTAGTCAATCTGGAATGTCTTCACCGCTGCCTACTCCCACACTGGGGAGATCTCTTCCTCCAATGAGCAGCTTCCCGTCACACTATTCACATTCGTTTCCGGCTTCGCTTTCACACACGCCCATCTCTGGATCGCTAGAGACTCAAACGCGGCTGCCCCCTTTGCACTCCATATTGCAAAAGGGTGATTATTTCGATGAGTAGGGAGACTTAAAACGACTTTCTCCAATTTTGATTTGTTATCCATTTGGAGTTTCTGATTGACAGAGTGTGGTCAATCGTGTAACATTAAAGAACCGTTCAGAAACAAATATGTGCTAGTTAATCATTTGAGCGCATTGGCTTCACGATATGTGGAGATGACATATGGACATATTCATTGAGGCAGAGTTAAAAAGCATGTAAATCGATAGCGACTTGATATACACAACTGAGCAACAATTGGCTGTTTTTGAATCTCAGCCATTCTTTCTATCATGTGTTTAGGGTCATACAATCTCGATGTTTTTTAGGCAGGTCTCTATAAGCATTAACAATCAACAGTGCTTCTTTTGAAATACAACTACATGTTTCAACTTTTCGACCCTCTCGCCTCCCCCCCCCCTTCCAGAGCTTTTTACTCTGTCATGGTGTTGTCATCATCGACGGTGGCCCGTCTAGTTGTGACGCTTGTACTCAACAGGCGAACTCTTAAGTTATTAGTAATGATATCTGATTGCAATCATGTCTGTATGGTGGGCCTTAGGTCCCTTGTGGCATGGGGACTTGGGAAGTACTAAAGTACTCGTGCGATGTATTTACTTTTGGAATGTGTCTATCAAATCCTAACGAGCGTTTTATCGAAGAGTTCGGTCAAAACCCGCGTCAGTCTTGATAAGCCGGTCATGAAGGAGACTTAGGCAGAAAATAGCTACTAGATGGTTCGATTAGTTTTTCGCCTTCATACCCCGATCTTCACCGCTACGAGCCTTACCAAAGTTACCTCTGGTTCAGGCAAATTTCGCCATCTTTCGGGTCTTAATAGCTATGCTCTTACTCAGATTTATTCGAAGTCATGAGGATCGGTCGATGATGCACCTCTAAAGAGGAACGTTTTGACTTACGTTCATTTTCGTTACGTATTACGGGTTCAAGACACAACACTCGTATAGACGTTAGACTCCTTGGTCCAATTCGGTTGGAAATCATCGCGCCAACATATCAGACAAAAAAACGCGGTCCTCAGTCTAAGCACGTAGTATCAGTAACTGGCTACACTCCACCGAAGAAGAGCGACGTTCCTCCATCATGCTATCGCTCAAATCGATGCTGGCCCTGTGAAACGCTAGAACACCGCTCACGAGAAGCAATGATAACCAAATACCAAGTATGATCTCAAGCCTTGATTGAAACTTTTCAAATCCACTAGGCTTCTGATTTTTGCCGCAGCAGTCGAGCCGAGCAGATTTAAATATCCGCTGAACTGTAAATCAAACTTGTCGGATATGGCGTCATTCTCGTAGATGTCACAGAATCGATCATGTATGTTGATGATCTTGACAAATTCTCTCTCCGTAGCCAAATCCATATTTTAACGGGCATGTAGTCGCTGCTCTTAAAGTATCTTCCATCGGGTGAAACCTTGACATTAGATAAGTATGATGTAATTTCTGTGGAAAGGCTATGGTTCGAAGGATGCATATACTCCGAGAGGATTCCTCACACGTTTGTTCTCATATCCGCCAAGCTGTACCTTTTGAAAACGAAGAGGTTACAATTCAATGGGTGGAGCTCTGCACTAGTGATGACTTCAGTCGATTCCTTCATGTTAGCGGGCTTGATGTCTATAATGCTGAAACTTGGATCAGCTATCCCCACAAAATACAAGTTTACCCTGAGATCATCCAAACCTAGACCTTCATTCTAACAAGCAGACACTTTCAATGACCTATACACAAAAAAGCTCATGTACCCTAAGGATCACGATCTAACACGTCTGAACAAACTGAAGAGACTCACGATGATGTCGCCACAAATAATATAAATGGCACCATATTAATCCTGTGGAAATCTCTGAAGCGAAGAATCCTAAGATGAAATTGTGGTTATATCATTGGGAGTTTCTTTTTCTACCCAATTTATCTCGCGATGGCCAGTTCTGCAATCACACAAATATCGGGGGCATAATCATAAAACAGTCACCACCACACACCACATGATATCTAAGGGAAATGACTACAAACAGAAGGGCTTCGCGGCGGCTACAACGCGTTAAAAACCCTGAGCCTCTCACTGAGAGTGATTATGAGACTGCTGATGAAGGTTCCGCAAACGGGTCTGTCAAAAAATCCCAATTTTTCGTCACATTCAATTACGCGTCATCTCCAATACCTTCAACTTTGGGAGAGGATGAATTGCCATTCCGTGGCGTGCTTCCATTTGAAGCTGCAAACACTTTCTATACAAGACCTACGCGGGCCATCAGACATAAATTTCAAAAATCCCTTATAGATTGCAAACCTCTACTTTGGCAGAATACAGAGGGAACCCTTTTCCACAAACCGGAAAGCGAAATTGGTGGGCAGAACACTATCAAAGGTAAGGAGATAGTTCCCATTTCGAAAATACGATGTATCCACTTTAAGGGTTACGAGATCGATACCTGGTACACAGCACCCTATCCTGAGGAATACTCATCCAAACCTGTTCTGCACGTTTGTGAGTACTGCTTAAAGTACATGAGTTCAAAGTACATCTTGGAGCGTCATAAACTAAAATGCACAAATCATACGCGACCTCCAGGAAATGAAATATACAGACACAAAAATTTAGCCGTTTTCGAAGTTGACGGCAGGAAGAACACAGTTTATGCGCAGAACTTGTGCATCATGGCAAAACTGTTTTTGAACTCGAAAACGTTGTACTACGACGTTCAACCGTTCATGTTCTACGTTCTCACAGAAGTGGAGATGGGAGACTACCACTTTGTTGGCTATTTTTCAAAAGAAAAGCTCAACTCTACTAACTTTAACGTCAGCTGTATTCTCACTCTGCCTATATTCCAGAGGAAGGGGTACGGCAATTTTCTCATACAATTTAGTTACTTGCTATCTCTTCGAGAACATAAACTTGGCACGCCAGAAAAGCCGCTTTCCGATTTAGGGCTCTATAGCTACCGAAACTTTTGGAAAGTAAAAATCGCGCAATTACTGAAAAAGCTGTCATCCGAGTGTCAAAGCGTTTCCGTAAACCAACTGAGTGCAATGTCTGGGATGATCAACAACGATGTTGTGTGTGGGTTGGAACAGCTGCAATGTCTTGTTAGAAATCACCATACTGGGAAGTACGCCATTTCTGTCAATATCGACGTAATTAATCGATTTCTCGACAGATGGGCCGCCAAGAATTATCCTCAGGTGAACCCAGACGCTCTGCTTTGGAAACCCATGATTTTGGGGCCCTCAGGCGGTATAAACACAACTTCCACCATGGTTGTCACAATGGGACAGGAACCGCAAACTCTGCCCTCTTCGGGGGGTGCGTATTTAGACGAGAAGGGAAATCCGCCCACAATGCCCAACATCTCCTTTATTACCGATTATTTGAAGGAAGATATCACAGACAATCGTACTATGGACGATGCTGCTATGGACGATGTGATGGAGAATGATTGTGAAAAGGGCGATCCATCACAGTACGTTGTATGTTATCCCGGAATGGATTTCTCTCCAGTTAAGAAAGTTCTACCTGTTGTTGAGGATGATGATGAAGATGAAGTTCAAGAGGAGCCTTTAGTTGTTTCAAAGTCACCGGGCATCGAGTGCATAGATCCTGCGTTATTTGAGGAGTCAGGGACAGCTGAACCTGTTTTGTTGAGTGATATGGAAAATGAAGAGATGGCTTATCGGTGATGACCCAGACTGTCTCTTGAAAACAGGCTAACAATGGCATCTCTTTAATGAATGCCATTTCAAAAGATCCGATTCTGAGTTCTTTGAGGTAGTACTCACCGTCTTTGAAAAACTCGGACGATGCAGGATCAGCCGATCTGACCCATATAATTTAGCTTTTTCGATTGCCTCAACTTTGAGATTCAAAGCTTATCCTGTGGTTCACAGATCGGGAGTAACCTCGAGTTCTTTCAACACACCTTTATCCAACCACTGGGGTCCATTGGGATTCATTGTTGTCTTTTAATTCGATAGCCTTTTTGTCAGTCGATGCGCCCGAATGCACAATAGATCGAAACATGCCCTTGTCGGTGAATAAATAAACGACTGGATTCCTCTAGAATTGTATACGTAGCGAGAATGAACTTTTATGACCTCCCATTGATGACTACTCGATTTCGCCTAAACATTTATAGCTACAGCGTTTGTTGCGCGCAACAGTGATAGCATTGGGGCAACTCATCCTGTAAAAACATGCTTCCGACCCTTGCAATTGATTTTGTAATAGGTCTTCAAGGTACACGGCTGATAGTGTAATCGATGCTACGCAGTGCACCCTGATGAGGTACCGTTCTCCATGATGCGACGAGTTTGTTTGGGTTACCGGTGATGAACAGTAACTAGGCAAAGCCTCGCCATAACTTGGGCTATCCATTAATTCGAGAGCTTGACATTAATTCAAGTGAAGACAAACTTCAAAGAGAGAAAGTCGGATGGATTGCCGTGATCTTGTGCTGGTCACTCCTTTAGGCAGGCAATTCGTCCTCGTCCTCCAAATCGCCTGCTGAAACAAATCGGCGTTGTGTGCGGTGAGAAGATTGTTCGGAGCCACTTACAGC
The DNA here is from genome assembly GCA_030570875.1 of Citeromyces matritensis. Taxonomy (NCBI): domain Eukaryota; kingdom Fungi; phylum Ascomycota; class Pichiomycetes; order Pichiales; family Pichiaceae; genus Citeromyces; species Citeromyces matritensis. The sequence goes on from JAJLWQ010000346.1 coordinate 37,290, forward strand.
CCTGCCGAAATGTGGTACAGTGAGACTTTTAATGTACTGGCTAGTGTATCAGAGCCAAAAACTGGTTAACGTGAAATCGCATGCAAAGAACAACCAAAGGCAAAGACCAAGCGCGTGTGATCAAATGGCAAAAGACTCACAAAGGGTTTCAAAGCTCTCCCATCACAACACAATTTCACAAAGTTCAGAGCTCTGAATGAAGTAGGAGACTCTCGATCTATCAATGAGACGGCCTAATTCACCTCAAGCTGAAAAGATCAAACAACTAAAGCGCTATATCTACATGTAAGTGTTAAAAGTTAACTGGCTGATGGCATTTTTTTGACGATCAAAACCAACAGGAAGTAGGATGGGAACTGAAAGGATGTGTCTTGTGAAGCTGCACATCGACGTTTAATTCCATAAGAGCAAGCCATCACTGTTTTGAACCGGTCTGTCGTCAGACCCTGATTCAAACAATCTTCACTTTACTTCGCCTACAAGCCATATTGTCTCATCCAGCCAAAAATCTTGGAGAGTGATTCACATTCTGATGAAACTTCACTATAGTCCTCGGTCAATCAGCTTGGATCTCGAAACGTCATACGAGTAAAGTAGAAAGACGTATCCGGCCTTCCTTTACCGTCTACACGAAGAAATCACAAATTAATCAAAGATCATCTCGTCCACTTCGCTTCAGAGATAATTCGCAAAAACCACAAATTAATCCTAAGATCATCTCATCCGCTTCGCTTCAGAGATGATCAATCACATTTAAATCATTGCATTACATGCAAGTCTCTATATAATAACCGATATAATCATGATAACGATCATCTGAAAACATTACTCATACTTCATACTCATACTACTTTTGGAAGCTCAAGTTGTCAAACATTTGATCCACTTGAGATGGATTGTTCAGTCCTTGAAACGAGGACTGAGGCACGATTTGAGAGTTGCCAAACGGCTGGAATCTCATTTCGTTAGCTGGAGATGGTGTGGACGGAAGCTTTTGCGAGGCTGCAAATTGAGAAGTTGCCATACTTCTAGCCTGTCCTCTCAGCATCGCCAAGTTGGATGCAGATGGTGTTGAGTGCAGCATCGGAGGCTGAGGAAGAGAGCCGCCAGTAGCCATTTGCGATGCAGCACTGATATTGGACCCGCCCGTGTGGGTTCCAATGATGGCGTTGTTCAGTGAGCTGATGGGATTGTTTCTAGGAGATTGCTGTCTATACCTCACATTTGACGTGGGAGCTGTAGAAAGCAAGCTGAAAGATTGAGACCTCATCAGTCCACCGGGAACAGGCTGGCCGCCTCTACGGATAATCACTACACCGTTGTCATACTCGTCTATCAACCCCATAAAAGAACACAAAATCGGGATCACGTGACGTTGAAAGGGAGTTAACGATGAAGAGTACGCCAATTCCGACGGAGTCTTTTCTTTATCATCGCGGAACAAAACCAGTTGCGTGTAAAGCTCCAGACACTCAGGATTGTTCATATCGAGATTTGCTGGAGGAGCAGCGAAAAGTGCAGGATTGGGAGTAGGAGCGTAAACCCGTTCCACTGAAGACGGAGGTGGCGGTTGGACGGATGGCTGTTTCGGTTGGGAAGCTACCGAGTAAAGAGATGCTAAGGAAGTTTGAGAAGTGGAACGATGTTGTTCTTCGAGTTGTCCTCTTTTTTCTCGTTTTTCACGCTCAATCCTCTCTCTTTCTGCAACTGGTAGCATTTTCTTGTACTCCACGCGCAGTCTTCTACCGCCGATTTCCCTGCCATTTAAGCTGTTCACAACAACAGAAGTCTCAGAGGTGGAGGTGAAATTGGCAAACGCAAGACCACGGAATACGCCATTGTCGAAATGGTAGTTGAAAGCATAAGGAAGAGGCAAAGAAAGCTTTGTCATCACGTCCAGCAGCTGCTCCTTTTTGATGGCAAATGGAATGTTTTTAATGACAATGGCGGTGGGGATAACGTCGTCATCGTTTTCCTCATCTTCAGACGAACTTTTCGATCCTTGATCTTCGCTTTTCTTCTCAGAGTCTATCAAAGCACTCATGGTGAGAGACTGCGATAGAGGTGCCACTCTCGCTTGTTGTTCGATCCATGGAGTAACGTTTCCCATAGAGACGTTCTGCTGAAGCCACCCACCCGAGTTAAGAGACTCACCAGGGATTCCCCCGGAAGGATAAGTCCGGGCGCCGGCCATTGAACCGCCTGTAGTTCCAGCACGTGAATTCATTGAGTTTCCGGTGGTGTTGGGCATCATCCCTCCCGTTTGGCCGTTATACGCAGAGTATCCGGAAGTGGAGGACATGGAGGATATAGAGGGACGTCTATTGCTGTTGCCTCCCTCGTAGGTTGGCGTTTGCGTATACTGTCTCAAGTCCATACAATCTGACAAACTGGAAAGTGTTATTCGTCAGTTGTTGTCTGCTTATGTAATTGGTTGGGGCACGCCTTGGGGCATTCTTGAAAAAAGCGGAATTATCTATGAAGCTTATTATCTCTTCCGCGATTATCTCTGAAGCGAAGCGGAAGAGATAATCTCGTGATTAGTTTGTGGACATTCAATGGAAGGGATCATGAGATTTTGATGTATGTCCGAAAAGGCTAGTTGAGGTCATTGTACCCTCCCACCCTTGAATGAATCGTACCTAGCATTATGTTATCAAACCAACAGGTTAGCTACAGCATAGATCTAGCTTTTCTGTTCTCTATTAGCTGTGATTTGTATAAGGCTGCTCTTCAGGTATATGCAGTACTACCTACATGCTGAAATATAGAGCTCACATATGGACCTTGTTTCACTTGTCAATGGCAGCCATCCTCATTCTGTCGATGAGGAAAGAATTGTATGAATTTTGTCGCTATACGTGAGTATCAATGTTACGATGATACTACACTTTACCAAGATCATGTATACCGTAAAGCAGTCTGTGGGAAATATAACAAAGCACAGTCCCAACTTTCACTAGAAATTGGGAAGCTTTACATTGTGGATAATTCTGGAATACTCTGAACAAGTCATTGGCTTTTGCTTGGGCATTCGAGGTTTGTTTCGATGGGCAGGGACACCTGAAGAACCGATTTATTGAGGATGGAGAGACTAACCGGTACTTGTCCCATTAAAGAGTCTCAATAACTAGAAGTTGTGATTGACGTGAGAAACGTTAAAATCTCGGTCAGACATCTGAAATTGAGATAGAGATTTCTTTTAATTTCACTAATCCCATCTCGAGTTTCTTCAGATTGTTTGTACGACTTCTGCGTCAGTTCTTGAAACAGAGACGATGCGTGAAGAGAATATTAACCAATCTAGTGATGAAATTTATGCATAACAACATTTTGATGGCTTTTTCAAGAGGCGAAGTGAATCAAAAACACAATAAAAGAGAAGTTTGTGCACAATCTAGTTCTCAATCAGGCATCCTGGAGCTAAACTACTTCTGGCTTGCAAATTCATTCATCTATCAGCATTATGCTGTTTTACAATAGAAAGTCATGATGGAAGTCATGCACGCATATGCAAAATTCTGCACCGCATTCTATAGAATCCCCTATAAAAGGAAATTTCAAACAAGAAACCTCATTTGGTGAATCAAATGAGGCCGGGCTCCTCTTGAAACATGCATGGCTTAAATAAAGACTTTTTCTCCTCGTATATCAACCACTCAATGCAACCAACCTCCTACTCCTCTGCCGCTCCAAAAGAAAACAACGACAACGCTGACAACATTGTCATTGGCCGCTGCTGGCTACAACCAACCTGTGTGATTGCTTGAATCGTTTCTATCTAGTTTTTTGTATTCTAAAAATTAAAATTTCAAATTATTCTTCAGTAGAAGTGTGTTTATGAGATCTCCTTTCAGTGGTGAATCCTTCTCGAGCATTTTGAAGTGGTTATGTCAGAAATAGAGACGTCCCGGTAATACAGAGTTGATTAGGCTAAATCAATGCATGTTAAATCTGTTTTCAAGTGAGCAAGCCTCTCCTAATTGTTATCACATACCTCTACCAGCTGACCAACGCAGTTTGGCAGCTTTCATTCTCGGCACATTCCTCTTTTTTGACTGGACTATACATTAGTTAAATATTTTCTTCATTATTAATACTTTCTTTCCCTAATCTGCTAAAATAGCAAAGATGCTAGCAGCTTTCGACTTAATGCTTTTTAAAACCCCACTTACTATAGATAGCAAAAACTAGGATGATATTCCTTTTTCTGATTACTGCTTTAACCCAAAGAAAAAACCGTAATATAAAAAAGGAAAGTTTCATCACGCCGCAGCGAGAGATTCTAGACCCACGCAGTTCACCTCCTAAGAAAAGGTCGTGCGCCAAGCGATGAGCCTTAATGACGACAACTCTCATCACAGGTGCTAATGGGTTTATCGCCTCAGAAATTGTAGGACGGTTGCTGGAAAAGGGAGAATCGGTCATTGGAACCGTACGCAACGAGCAAAGGTCTCAGGGCTTACGTCAAACGTTTTCAGATGCAATTTCGAATGGAAAGCTCTGCATCTACTATGTGAATTTGACGGACGAAAACCCATTTGAACAGATTTTTCAAGAAAACACCTCAATTACTCGTGTGATTCACGCAGCCTCGGCTCTTCCTTCAGCGGCTACAACAGATCTTCAGAAAAGTCTCATCGACCCAGCGTACGAGGGGACTCAAAGTGTACTAAAAGCTGTGGCCAACTACGCTCCACAAGTTGGAAGGTTTGTCTTGACTTCTTCCATGTCAGCTGTGCGGAACCCCCACGTTCCCGTGCAACATTATACTTTTTCGTCCAAAGACTGGAACACCATCACCTTGAAGGAAGCTTTGCAAAACTCTACATTCGCATACGGGTATGCTAAGAAAGTGGCAGAGCTTGCGGCGTGGGATTTTGTCGAACAGAACAAGGTCAACTTCTGTTTGAAAGTGATCAACCCTCCCTATGTGCTGGGACCATATAGGATCAAGCCCAGAAGCAAGCAGGATATTGTCAAAGGGTCCAATGGGGTACTTTTCAAAGGAGTGGATGCTCAAATTGACTGGAATAGAGTCATGCCTTATGTAAGCTTGGCCACTGCAGCTTCTGCTCACATCAATGCGGCTGACCCTTCTGTGAGTGATAACGAAAACCACAGGTATCCCATTTGTGATGGGTATTTCACTGTGGCTGAGGCTACCGACATTATTTGCCAAGAGTTCCCACAACATAAGGATGAGTTTTGCCAGTTTGAAGGAGACCGCACTTTCGAAACGGTGGCCAAGATTGACTCTAGCGAAGCGACTGAGGATTTGAAGCTTGAAGTCGCTGCGCCTTTCAAATCCATTGTCAAGCAAGTAGCCAACGATTATTTTGTCTGATCTCTTTTTATAGGATTACCATGTTAGGTATACTTTATAACCCAAAATTTTTTCTTTTCATTTCTATTAAATCCTTTATGCCGGCTGGAGCAGTGTATTCGATGAATTGGTTCTGCTCAAGTGGAATTTGAGAGAATATGGAGCCATCAGCTATCTTGCGACATCTGTCACGAGCCGATGATAGGCGTAATGGAATAACTATACACAATGAAAGAGACCCTTGTCTCTAATACAACTTGAGGTCCCCTGTAATTTGATCGAGTACAGCTTTGGGAGCAGGACCCAGCCCAAGAACCGTGGCACTTCCTCCAGGGATCTGGGTTCTTCCTGCATCATGAACGATATAAGAGTTCACGCTGAGAGAGATAGCCTTTGCATACAAAAGATCCATTTCCTCCTCATCGGGGCACTTGAGCGTAATTTTAGCCTGACCCAGAGTTTCCCATCTCTGAAGAAGAGAAACATTTTGAGAAACCTCTCCAAAAGACATCATTCTATACAAAGCTACAGCAGCATGAGCACATTGAGCGGCAACCTTTCCCTTTGTCATTCCGAGATCGGTTCTTACTACCAAAGCCATTTTACACTCGCCCGGTACCTCGTTGAGCGATTTGGAATCCACTTCGAACTCGTCATCTGACTCTTCGTCGAAATCGCCCTCGACTTCTGCGGGTGGCTTTTGAGTGACTTTGCAAGCGGCAAACCCAGCAATGAATGCAAGTCCTGAGATAACGGCCAGATGAAGGATGTTCTGAGTGGGCATATAATACATCAGGACATTTTCTGATAATGAATAAGGATGATAGTTTTTCCAAACCACACAATTTTTAAAACATAATTGCGTGCTATTGTAATGTCTTGTAGTACGGCTAAGGGCACAATGCACTAAATTTGAATTCACACCGAATGCAATAAGTCACAAATAAGGGCCAAAGCGCAACGACTACCCATAGCACAGATTAAATACGACACTGTAGAAATTGAGAGCTTTTTAGTGCGATCGGTACAATCATAAAGCCAACATACTTACAAATATTTTCTTATTCTACACTGCTGCCTACTTTATTCACGTAATGCATTGACATAAACGAAAGTATGGTTAGCTCCAACCGTATCTCAAGGGGGCGTATTCATCAGAGGTTCAGTGCACAGCGGAGTTTGAAGCGAGGAGAAGAAAAGGCTACAGGCAGCAAATAGGGTTGACGTATTAAAATCCTTGAAGATTCATAAATTCAACTGTAGGCGCACGTTTCATTTATATGATCTCAAAGTATAAGAATGACAGATGTTTTACAAAACCCCATCACCTTGTTGTAAAGGTGGGGCCATCCCTTAGGTTCTTGAGTCTACATTTATTGAATGGGAATCGTAGTTAAGATTGTCGCTGGGCTCATGATACAGCAACGAGTTATAGTTCAATGACGAAAGGTGCTTTTTCTTTTCCTGATATTCTTCCGGTTTGAAGAGTTTGGGACGCTCGTGCAGATTATGTAGAGCCTATAAGCTCAACGTGGCACCGATGGACCGCGAAACACTGCGTGGTGTGGGGATGTCTGATATAATCTCCAGCGATGAAGATCCCGTGCAGTGATTAAAGTTGGCTATCTCACCAAAAATGATCAAAGCGTTTTACATATTATATGCCACTTCGTGAGGCTAACAGGAGACTGCAAATCCCGAGAGCCCCTTTGACGACAATAGACTTATGACCAGGATGGGAAGATTGCTCAATTGGGCCAAAACCTTTCCGAATAGAACTTATCAAGCACTCATTCATTAGTGAGGTTGACTATAACATTTTATTGGCGTTTCGTCTTTAGAATATACAGCAAGTTCGGGTGACATTTATTGGGTCTTCAATTGGTGACTAAAGTGACAGACCACAGGTACAGAAAATGTGATGGATGTTTGATTCGGAATACTGCACTTGGTCAATTATATTATCTGGTTCCCCCAATCCTCTCAGAGTTGATGCAGCGTAATGGCGAGTTTGCAGTTGCAGGCACTATACCCCACAAGGCTTCCGCGTCCGAATGAATATCTAAGCGCTGACTCACGGAGTATCAAGAAAAAAGAGTGGCAGTGAGCCTGATCCTTGCGGGAACGAGTGGCTGCGGAAGCTACATGATCTGTCTTCCTGCAATGTGGGCAGGTTGAATCCTTCCTGAGGCAAAATATCCTCTGTAAAGCGAACAGACCCACGTCTCAAATCTCTATAGGCGATGAATGCGTACTGCAATAAGGCAGCTTCAGATTCCAGTGAGCTTTTCCGTGATCGCTGACTCCAGAACGTATGCATGTTTATGCACACAAATGCAAACCCCCAGATAAAACCCGGATTTCGCACTATTCTGCAACTTTCGCAGTTACCATGAAGTCCTTTTTTGAGAATTCAAGCGCCACAACCGGAGCCTTTTTCAAAAATTCAAGCACTTCAACCAAGGATTTTTTTACAAGATCCACAAACTCCACCAAGGAATTTTTCCGCAAGAAACCAGTCTTTGTGAAACCTTCCGTGATGAACGTTCACGCTCCAGATGATCCTGACGATGGCGCACTGGACGCCACTTCCAACCCCTCGTACGCGGGTTCGGCGAGAGAGCCTGCTGACTTGCTCTTGTATGGAGAGGCAGTGGGAGGATCTTCAGACCTGGATGCCAGAGGAAATAGATACAAGACAGTTCGTGCTAAAGCAAAGAGCGTCTCAAGAGGCAATCTGTTTCATGATGAATTTTGGCCAGTCGAGGGCAGCTCGCAATTAGAAGGCGACAAGACTTCCACAGACACAAATTCCGTACCACGTCAAAGGATCTTTACTTCTGCAAATGATGAACAAGACGAAGATGATTCGATCAGCGATGAAAGCGTGGTTATTTCCATTGACGAGAGTTTTTCCAGGCGTCAAAGTGTCCTAGCTTCCTCTTATGGAGCACGCCAACAAGTTTTTACTTCCGCAGACAAGGAAGACAACGAGGATGATCAGAAGAAAAGGGCTCATTGTCAAACAGTCTTCACCTCTGCAGGGTGCAGTCAAAAAGAATCTTTCGGTCAGTGTCAAGGAATTTTCACGTCTCCAGTATATGGCCAAGATTTAGAAGCTTCAAGCAGTGCCAGCTCTAGTGATGATGAATGCGACGTTGCCTTTATTCACGAAGATCATCCGCAACGCCCATTAGTTTGCGCTTTGGTACTTTATGATGAAGAGGAAGACGAGGGTAGCCTTGGTCAGGATGAAAGCGAAGCAGCTTCTATTGACCAAAGATTCGGTCATGAAAGATTCTATACTTCCGCAGAGTACAGCCAAGATGGATACGAAGCGGATGTGAGTGATGATGAGACCGACGAAGCTTCTAGTGAAGATGACCTTGAGGAAGACGAAGGCGGCTTTTTTTCCGCAGGTGTCAACCAGAACGATGATGTTTTGCCTTCAGTAATTGGTAGCTCTATTAACAGTGAGAGCGACCATCATTCTATGGATGAATCATTTGGTCAGGGGCAAAGCGAGTTTTATTTATCTCGTGGAAACCTCAGAGCACGGCAAGATGAAGATGTTTCTGTGGATGAATCATTTGGTCAGAGGCAAAGCGAGTTTTATTTATCTCGTGGAAATCTCAGAGCCCGGCAGGATGAAGATTTCTTTGCTCACCGTAGTCCTGAACATGACAGAAACAATTTGTTTGCTTCTCAAAACAGTTGTGCAACCGCTTCCGACGAGAGTGATGCTGCTTTCGGTTACAGAACCTTCAGTCAAGGATGCAATTCAATACCGCGTCACAATGAGTTTGATTCTGCCGGCGGCACTCAAAGACACGGAGAAAACCAGTTCTTTTCTGCTCGCCCAAAATCAAACGAAAGCGGCTCGAGAAACAGGAACAGTCAATATGAAAGCGACGAGTTTTCCATCGAGGAAACTAGAGAGAGCCAGAGTGAGTTCTACCCTCGTAGCTCTAACCGTAAAAGTGAATTCTTTCCTGCCAATAACTCCAGAAACCGGGAAAGTGAGTTTCACCCAAGGGCCTCAAATGAAAGCGGAAAACCACCATTAAATGCAAAGAACCGCTTCATGCCTTCTCAAAACAGTTCGTTTCATCCTCACGGTATCGTGCCACCTTCTGATACAACTACCTGGTTTGAAAGAACCAAAGTGGCAATAAAGTACCATCTACAAAAGGTTACAAATGTGCTGTGGAAGCAAGATAAAGTCGATGATGTGCTTCATTTCTTGACACATGTTTCGATTTTGCTTTACGACTGCGCTAGGGGCTGTCCCATGAAAAGATTGAGTGACATTGCACCTGATGCATATTGCTGCCCGATAAACCTGTTCAGGTCAGGTCGCTTTTACTTTTACTGAACTTTGCTTGACATATGATGGACTAGGACGCTTGGAGATTTTGTCGCATGCTGCTTGATAAAAAAGAGTCGATTGGTAATTTTGAATGGAATCAGATGGGGATCTGCGCAAAAAATGGAAAACAATTACTCGCACGGATGGGACCGAGCAGGTATAAGGTATTTCATGGATTGCAACCTCTATTCATCACCAATCACTCCTTTGGATTCAAGTATGGCTTTGCGGTTCTTAACAAGCTGGCTGATCTGCGAGTCTTTCTTTGACCGGGAATCAGGGAACAGTCAAAAAGTGAAGCTTAGCTTGTGAGGATCAAAAAGTCGCAGAGACAGAATTGTTCTGAAACTTTATTTTCCGCTGTGTTTTAATTAAATATTTGCTTGTTTGACTGTCTTTTTAGTCCTGATCTTTTAGGGCAAAACGTGCTTTGGGAGATCTTTTCAAAACAACTGTCTTGTATAACGGGATTTTTCGCTGTTGAGATGGAGGACGGAAAAATAGTTGCACGTAGATTATACGAAAGTTATACACAAGTTACACTTTTCACCGACAAGGAATATACCAAGTCTAACTGTAAACTAAACAAGCAAGTTAGGTCTACCATTAGTCTAAACTATTGTACTACTTTACACGCAGTAACAAAAATGGATAACTATGCTTAATTCAAAGAACAACGGGTGATATATCCCCGTACGTTGACACTGTGATTTTTACATAGGGAGATGGTCCACTGCGCAGGTGTCCAGATAGTCAACGATTTCAGAGGCGCTTTGGGTGGATCCAGTGGCAATTTTGTTTGTTTTAGGACCACCAATTTAGACATTTGTATTTTCCTGGTCAGGAATACTTCTGCCTTGATGTATTCGCATCCACCAGAATAGCATTCATGAAATGCAGCTTGAGACAGAGAGATCTTCTAAAGAACTGATTGATGGACTAAGAATTCCTGATCAGCACAAAGAATACGTCATCTCTTTCATCGGCCTTTCAAGCTCAGATATAGACCTGACTAACAGATCAAGCCAAAACCTTTTGCTTCTTTCTATTCTTCTTTTTCTCAACAGTGGTTGTATACTTTCTCCAGCTAGCTACTCTTTCGTCTCTTTTATCTTCCCAATTCTTTTTGGCTTCATTACGCCGCTTTTTGAGTTCGCGATGCTCCTCATCCAGCTGTCGCTGTTTGCCCTCCTCTTCCAGTCTTCTTTTGCGTTCTAGCCGTTTCATGAATTCCTCCTCCAGCAAAACATCCTGCACTTTCTGTCTCCATTCTTTGAGAAACTCGCCCGAGCCAATTCGCTCGTCTTCCGGGTCCCATTTCTTTTCTCGAATCAATATTCGCTTAGCCTCGGTATACTTCTCATCGAGTTTGGATTTCGGCTCATCCTCACTAAGATCACTCTGCGCCTTTTTCAAAAGATCGAATGCATCAGGGGCTCTCGGATTGCTCGTTTTGTCTGGGTGAATAAGCAGAGATTTTTTACGATACTGCTTTTTCACAGCTTCGGCAGAACTTCCAGGATATAGCTCTAAGATGGTGTAAGAATCCAGCTTAAAGCAAGAAAGAATCCGCTGGATCTCACTATCTTTGACCAGCTCTGACTCCTCTCTCGCTAAAGTCTTTTCGATATCATCCGACATGGTGTGAGGAGGTGGCCCAAAGTTCTATTTCACTGTTCCTTTTTCCTCAGAAATCTTGTCAAAAAAGAAGAATTGTTGTTGTATCATATAAGTGCTCGTAGATTTATAAAAGCTTTAGGGAATCATCACCACCTAATTTCTCATAAGAGGAAATTCCACAGTCAGCTAGAGACGTATTGTAGGATATGCATTATATGAGTTGTATCTCGATAGCGGAGCGACTATACATGTTGCGAACAATCGTCAGCACAACGCTTAAAGCACACAAGGATTTGCTACATTTTATATGAGGATCTTCGCTTGCTGTGTGTGGAAAAGATACCATTACGTTGGTCAGAGATTGAAATGTTATTACATCAACTGACGTTTACTTTGTCCCCGAAGCAGCCTAGAATATTGTATCTGTACGCAAAGCGACAGGCTACAATTGTCTTCAAAAAATCGCAAGCGGTTGATGTGATACCAATCATTTTAGAGCTCCGTGGACGAGAGAAGGGCTATACAGGATGACATTTCAAGTATATCTTCCGGCCACTGCAAAAACGTTCCAGACTAGGCTCTCCTTCAGATAAGGTCTTGAATCACATGATTCACCTGTATAAACATGTAGACGTTCCGTTAGGGACACTTGACTCATGTGATGACTGAAACCAGTCCTACCTCTGAATCGGTTTATCGCAAGATTGAAAACGGACATGTGATAGTCCTACTACCCAAACAAGGAAGAGATTCTGCGCTGTTAAAGATAAAGTAAACTAGGAAAGGGCTCAGTCAGGAATCGAACCTAGGTAACTCTGATAGACCTTGGGCGTGCTACACCTCCAAGCTCTCTATTATTGGGAAGGCGCACGCCTGTCCACTTTTCACTGTTTCAAAGCATCCCATTATAATTTTTACAGATATGTTAGCATCAGAATTTTAATCGCTCATGTGATCTTTTGAAGTGCATTGTATATGTATTTATATAATGGAACTGATAATGAATGTACTTAGCTAACGACGAAGAGAATGCATTTACGCACGATAGGCAACCGTAGCATACCCCTGTGTGGGACTCGGTCAATGACCCATACCCGCTAAACTCTCGTCCATGTGCCGCCTTTCAGCAACCAGTTCCTGCATGATTTTGCAGTAGACCATGCATACGAAGATCACTTCTACCGAATCCAACCGCGGAGGTCGTGATCTTGGTGAATAAAAATACAGAGTGTCCTACCTACATAAACCAAGTATTCAAATGCTCTGTATCCAGTCCAGCTGTCTGAAGTACACGACACAGACTCCCAAAACGTTGAGGCATATATTCCTGTTTCCTTGGCTTATATACTAAAAAAATTAGTAACACGATGTGGCAAACCCACACCCAATCTACTCTGCTTCGCTTTCATACCTCTCGTCACTCAACCTCTGTGCCCACACTTGCTCAGCCTCGACAATAGTATTGTTGTTAGCCTTCATCTTGTTCATAGTCTCGACGTATTCGTCATGAGGGTCGCTGTCGTAGACAATTCCACCGCCAGCTTGAAGATAGGCGACACCATTCTTGTACACCATGGTTCGCAAGGCAATACAAGTATCCATAGAGCGACCATCATACGACCAATTCCCGACAGCTCCTGCATAAACACCTCTTTTTTCTTTTTCCAGTTCTCCAACGAGCTCCATCGCTTTCACCTTGGGGGCTCCGGAAACCGTTCCCGCTGGAAAAATGGAGCGGAAGGCGTCGAACCTCGACTTATCCGAACGCAAAGTTCCAGAAACCTCCGAAACGAGATGCATAACGTGAGAAAACCGCTCTACGGATAAAAGCCTGTCAACGCTCGTGGTGAGGGGATCACATACTCTGTTGATATCATTTCTTGCCAGGTCAACAAGCATCACGTGCTCAGCTGTGTCCTTAGTGGACTCTTTAAGCTTTTGTGCGAAAAGATCGTCCTCCTCTCTAGTCTTACCCCGAGGAAGAGTTCCTGCGATTGGGTGTGTAATTGTCTTGTTGTTGATGTCAGTCTTGACGAGAAGCTCTGGTGATGCACCAATAATTTGAAAGTCCAGATAGTCAATGTAGAAAAGATAAGGAGAAGGGTTCACCGTACGCAGATGACGGTATATGTTGAAAGGGTGTAAAGACGTTGGTCTCGCGACCCTTTGAGATGGGACGGCCTGGATAATGTCACCTTTGAGAATATGCTCCTTGAGCTTGATCACGTGATTTTCGTATCCTTCTTGTCCGATGTTGGAAGTGAAGGTCTGATTGGGAACGATATCCGGCTGCTTTGGATACGGAATGGGAGAAGATCTATCCTTGAGAATGCGTTCTACTTCTGCAATTTCCTTAGAGGCATTGAGGTGTTTGAGTTGAATCTCTTGGTCAGAATCCTCCAAGGAGATCGATATGTTATTGATGATCTGAAACCGCTGATAAACGTTGTCAAAGGCAATGATCAAATCAAAAAGCATAAGCGCTGCCTCAGGAAGTTGTAAAGTGTCCTTCAAGTCTCTTTTCGTTCTAGGTTCAAAGTACTTGATGCAGTCGTACGAGATGTACCCCACAGCACCGCCACTTAGTCTGGGGATTCCAGGAAGCTGTGCTTGTTTGATTCCTCTTAGTTCGGCCTCCAGAATCAGCAAAGGATCCGTTTCACTTTCAAAGCCTGGACCGGTCTTGATTACTTTCCTCGGTGAGTAACCTATAAAAGTGTACCTGTCCACGGTGTCGCCGTTTTTCGCACTTTCAAACAGAAACGATGGCTTCTTTTCGTGCGAATCGTCTCCTGGCCGGGTCAGCTTCAAATAGGCCAAGTGGGGCGTGATAAAGTCAGATGTGACGTATGTATACAAGGGATACAAATTTGGGATGGAGTCTGCATCCTCTCGAGCACGGTCCTCTTTAACAATCTTGACAAGGTTATCGTAAGATGGCTGAATTGGACTCTAATCATTAGCTTGGGCGTGTAATTGATTCACTTACTGTCATAATTGGAAGTTGAAAAAATATGTTGCATCCGTACATCCATGAGTCAGAGCCTAGGAGAGAGTTTTGAAGAGATGATGACATTAAATTTAGTCGCTATTTCGTTTAAGCAGATCTCACCGTCCACTTTTGGTTTGCTTCTGTCTGAAAATGTTCTTGATTAAACAAAGCTGAGGTATAAATCAGTAATTAACTTCATTATAGATCGTACAGAACAAACAAGTTTATATGTCAGTCAACCATGGAGATACGAGGACACAAACTCAACTTGGCCATCCCAGCTATCGATGACGACACCGTTTCACAAATTTAATGTCCAGGACATAGTCATTTCCTACGACGTAAGACCAAACACTGTGTTTCAATACGAAAGCAGTATACATCGAATCTACAAATCTAGGTAAGAACCAGTCCTCAGTATCACTTATTTTAAAAAGATTAATCAAGAGTCTTGGATTCAGAAACCATACGTTTGATGAAAGCTGTGATCAACAAAGAGTATTATGTCGAAAAGTGATTCTGGCTAAATTTCGAGCGTAATGGTTCCTCATACTAAAGTCAAAAAGGTAACTAGCCAACAGGAAAAAGGGGAGCCACGCTGACTGCAACTAAAGACTAATAAACGCCATATTGCCAGCTATTCAATTATCCTGCAACATACACACAATCCAACTTAACGGCACCAAACTTCAATCCACTACTCTAGTTTGATCTTTCACAAACATCATTCAAAATGGTGTTCTAGGTCAGTCGATTACTACAACGTACGTTGAAGGTATATGATTATCCGTATATCAATTAGATGGAACTCTCATGTCAGAAAAGTCAGGTGACAATATATTAATCTAAACCCACCTTTGAACTATAACAGCATTCACGAGTCCCGCTTCCTTTATGCTTTGAGAGAGGTTTTCGATCGGTTTAATTGGATACGCAAGGGACAGAATAAATCTCCGAGAGTGATCCAAGGTGTTTTGCTCGACGAAATTAAAAAGCTCGCTTACTGGGTCGGAGGAGTTGAGCCTGTGAACTACCCTTTGACCTGAAGCCAACCGGATCTGTACAGAAGAATCTCCCTTTGAGGGACTCTCAGGCTCCTTTTCCTTCTCTTCAACTTTCTCATCCCGTTGTTCAACCTTTGGAGCAGATACTTGTACTTCTCCGGGAACTGGTGATCCCAGTCTTTGGCCCTGGCCAGAGAAGCCACCCACCTTTCGTTTAGGGGCCTTGTACATCTCGTCCAGTTTCTTGTCGACATTCACATCAACTTCCTGTCCCCACTGAACGTTGAGAAGATTCAGAGGAGCTCTACCGCTGTTCAGATCGTTTAGATAAGACGCATTAGCTGGGTCATCGTATCTATACAAAGGGCCGTCTCCCACTGAAAATCCGTCCTTCCAAAAAGTGATTTGTCTGGTGACTTTCTCTACAGGCCTTACATTGGCCATAGGGTCAGGAATACGTTGAGAGGGGCCTGACTCGTCACCCAGTTTATAGCCAGTTCCTTTAAAAGTGCGCTTCTTTTTCTGCTCTTTTGCGCTAGGTCTATCATCTGGCTTGGAAGCGGTTTCCTGGGCTTTCCTCAAAAGGTCGTTAACCAAATTAAACGGATCATCCTTTTTATCTGGGTTTTCAACCTCCAAACCGGACTTTTCGCCTCCTGTGAAAAGATTTGTGTCTTGGTCATCTTTCTCATTGAGCTGCGAAAAGGTTGTTACATTGTTCTGCGTAGATCTAGAACTGCTGGGCTCGTCGCTTTCACCGCCGAAAGCATAATAGGCCCCAATTGCATCCTCCAGATCCCAGTTGTTCTCTTCAAGGAACCGCGAGCCGATTTCCTCGTTCGAATTGGTTACACTGATAAACTGTGCTAAGTAATTTTCCTTCAAAGGGTCCATTGCTGAGTGGAGGTGTGTGGATGTCCATGTGCTTGCCTCTGAGTGAAAAAAGAGGCAGCCAAAGCCAAGAGAGTCAATTTAAGTGCGCTTTAAGATAGCTTTTTGTGAATTGATCGATTAGCCTCTGTAGGTGGTTACTGCTTTGTGTAGATTTGGGATACTGGATATACATTTATTGTCAAGTTAAGATTCTCTTCGCTTGTTTTATAGGCTAAGATATTACTTGTCTTTCAGTCTTGTTTTTAATTCAGGCGTAATTCAACTATGTGTAAACGCTCCACTTATATCGCCTTTGGGTGTACGGAACCAAATGGCTACCTCGAGTGTCCTTACAGAGTGAGTTGGGTGCATGCTCATGGTGCTTTATTTGCACAACCCTTGTGGGCACCGACTCCATAAGGCTGAACAGAGAAAGCAGTTAGTGCTCCTCTGCCGAGATACTAGCTGCTATTCATGATCAATCAAACTTAAGAGTACGCATCACTTCGTATCCGTATGTCTATGCGAAGGACGCAGGCTCGATGTACATAAATCCTCTCACCAACCCCTGTTACAACGGGTACTATGGGTACTTAGTTACATAAGGACTCACTCAAAGTCAAGCATCTTCATGCACCTAATGTCACACGTGAGCTCCCCACTGCGATACAATGCTCAGTGTAAGAGTTGGGAAAATTATCATGCATCCAGCGCCGACTGAGTGTCTCTTGCAGCATATAAAGTAGATGAACATCATTTGTTTGTACTTGAAACCAACTCTCCGTACGACGAGTCAAACCTGAAAGGACTAATCTCTGAGTTTGAATGCTCCTTTGGGGAGTTCCAATCCCCATCAGTATAACAGGTCGAATGGACAGATAATGTGACCATGCACCCTCTTTTCTCATTCCCGCAGAAGTCACACTGAGCCATCCTGGCTACAATCCTGACTATTGTTCTAGAGATAGGCCAGATGCCACCGTCATACTCTGCGGTTGAATTTTGTTAATCTAGAATCTACCTGTCAAATAAAGAATAAAGGAGACATTATCAAGTTTCGAACCATCGAGGCATAGACCATCTCATTAGGGTCAGTACATGGGCCCTAATTGATGAGACTGTCTTGTTTGCAGAAGTGTTTTCCCTCTGACATTCACCGTTCAACTACAAGAAAACCGATGACAACCAATCACACCACTTGACTCTCTACACTGGGCCCCATTGATAAAAACCTCTCACTTATCTTCACCACTACAGTTGAATGCTCCAAACAAATCTACCCAAAATAGAATCACTCGATGTTGAAATCCCATTACCTATAAACTCATAACTATACGTTGATGCACAATGTTGAATATGCAAATGCTCAAGAAGCTTATTTCTTCTCGGCGTACTCCTTGCGGAAGTGCTCAGCGGCCTCAACCATGTGCTGCAGAGAGGCTCTGACTTCCTCCCATCCTCTGGTCTTAAGACCACAGTCTGGGTTAACCCAGAATTTGTCAGCTGGGTAAACCTTCATGATCTCACCGATTCTGGCAATGAACTCCTCCTTAGAAGGAATTCTTGGGGAGTGGATGTCGAACAGACCGAGACCAATGTGGTTAGGGTAGTTGGAGAACTCTTGGATGTAGTTAGGGTCGTCCTTCTTGGAGAACTCGATGGAAACAACATCGGCGTCCAGAGCCTTGATGTGGTTAGGGTCCAAGTCAGAGTAACAGAAGTGAGAGTGGATCTGGGTAGAGTTCTCGACACCAGAAGTGGCAACTCTGAAAGACTCAGCAGCCCACTTCAAGTAGTCGGATCTCTCCTTACCGGCTCTCAATGGCAAACCTTCTCTAATGGCAGGCTCGTCCACTTGGATGACGACAACGCCAGCCTTCTCCAAGTCGTTGACCTCATCTCTGAGGGCAAGAGCAAGTTGGAGGGCCTGGGTCTCTTGAGAAACATCGTCTCTTGGGAAAGACCATCTCAGACAGGTGACTGGTCCAGTCAACATACCCTTCATTGGCTTCTCAGTAATAGACTGAGCGTACACAGACTCCTTGACGGTCATTGGGGCTGGTCTGGAAACGTCACCAACAACAATGGGTGGTCTGACGTATCTAGAACCGTAAGATTGAACCCAACCGTTAACGGTGAAGGCGTAACCCTTGAGCTTTTCACCAAAGTACTGAACCATATCGTTTCTCTCTGGTTCACCGTGGACAAGAACGTCAAGGCCAACTTCCTCTTGGAATCTGACAACCTTTTCGATCTCAGAGTTGATGAACTTTTCGTACTCCTCAGCAGAGATGTCGCCCTTGACAAACTTGTTTCTGTTGATTCTGATGTCCTTGGTTTGTGGGAAAGAACCAATGGTGGTGGTTGGGAAAAGAGGCAAGTTGAACTTTTTCTTTTGCTCGGCAAGTCTGTCCTCGAAAGGAGCCTTTCTGGAAGACATTTTGCTGTCGATAGACTTGATCTTCTTTTGCACAGCTGGGTCGTTGGTGACGGTAGAAGTGTTTCTAGCCTTGACAGAAGCCTTGTTAGCTTCCAGAGCAGCAGAAATGTCGTCTCCAGCAACACCCTTGGCGATGGTTACAACCTCAGCCACTTTCTGGGTGGCAAAGGAGAACCAGTCCTTGATCTCAGCGTCGAGCTTCTTCTCGTTGGCCAAGTCAACTGGGGTGTGCAAAAGAGATGAAGAGGTGGAAACAACAACTCTGTCCTTTCCGAGCTTGGCAACAGCAGCGTTGACAAATTCGATGGACTTGGTGAAGTCGTTCTTCCAGATGTTTCTTCCGTCAACAACACCAACAGAAAGAGTTTGTTTGTCGCCAACAACGGCAACAACCTCGTCAAGCTGCTCTGGAACTCTGGCAAAGTCAAAGTGCAACCCGGAAACTGGCAGACCCTTGATAGCGTCGATGTTTGGTCTCACGTCACCAAAGTAAGTGGCAAGAACAAGTTCTGGCAAGTTGCTTTGCTGAGCGAAAAACTCGTAAGCGGTCTTGAAAGCAGACTTGATCTTTTCTGGCAAGTCCAAAACGAGAACTGGCTCGTCAATTTGAACCTGTTGAGCTCCAGCAGCCTTGAGCTTAGCCAAAAGCTCGGCGTATACTGGGATAACCTTCTCCAGAAGAGAGATTGGGTCAAGGTCCAAAGAGTCCTTGTCGGCCTTACCCAAGTAGAGGTAAGAGACAGGACCAACAATGACTGGTCTGGTCTCAATTCCGAGCTCCTTGGCTTCCAAGTACTCGTCAACTGGCTTTTGACCGTTGAGCTTGAAAGCGGTGGAGTGGGAGAAAGTTGGTCTGACGTAATGGTAGTTAGAGTCAAACCACTTGACCATCTCCAAAGCGGTCACATCAACGGCTGGGGAAGTTTCGGTGGCCTTTCTTTGAAGACCTCTTCCCATGGCGAACAAAACGTCAACAGGCTCCAAGTTGAACTTGGTGTATCTCTCTGGAATAGCGTTGAACAGCAAGGAAAGATCCAAGACGTGGTCGTAGTAGGAAAAGTCATTGGATGGGATAATGTCCACACCAGCCTCCTTCTGGAGTTTCCAGTTGTGAGCTCTGATCTCTTTACCAACTTTGTTGAGTTGATCTTTGTCAACTTTGCCTTGCCAGTAGGCCTCAGTTGTTTTCTTGAGTTCTCTGAACGCTCCGATACGTGGGAAACCTAGGACGGATGATTGCACCATTTTGTGTTGAGTGTGTGCGAATCGGCAGCTTTATAGGAATTTTTCAAGGGTGAAAAATTTCCAGAAATTTTATCAGGGCACGTGATTGGGAGGGACACGACCCTTTTAAAAGAGTGGAAGAAGGCAATGGAAAGGAGGGTCCACTACTTTAAGGAAGATGTCAATGACCTCAATGGAGGGAAGCGAAGAAACTAGTTGTTTCCGCTTTCCTTTTGGCCCATTTCAGCCTCCCCGGGATAGATTCCCCTGTTGGGCACTACGCTGCTGACACGGGACTGCCACGCATGTGATTTATACGCGGTACGAGCGTGCATGTATTCAAGACACCTCAGACGCGTCATGTCCAAGC
The DNA here is from genome assembly GCA_030570875.1 of Citeromyces matritensis. Taxonomy (NCBI): domain Eukaryota; kingdom Fungi; phylum Ascomycota; class Pichiomycetes; order Pichiales; family Pichiaceae; genus Citeromyces; species Citeromyces matritensis. The sequence goes on from JAJLWQ010000346.1 coordinate 57,508, forward strand.
AGCAGACACTGGGTCGATTTTTCGGAGGAACTTCTTCGCCCAAGAGGGTTAAATTGGATGATTCCGCTTTGTTGAAGGGAAATTCCACTGCGAAATCAAATGACTCGGAATTGAGTCAAAACAATGATTTCAATGAATCAAAGAAAGACTCATCAATCAATGAGGCTACTCAATTACTCCAGACAACTCCACCAGACTCACCTCAAATACCGCCACACGATGCAATTCCGTACTCTGCTTTAGCAAAAGTCTTTGACGAGCTGGAGAAGGAGTCTGGTCGTTTGAAAAACATAGAGTGCGCATCGCGCTTCTTCTTGCACATTCTCCAGACAGACCATCCAAAGAGCATAGTCCAGGTTGTGTATCTGATGATAAACAGGCTGGGGCCAGACTACGAGCCAGGGCTGGAACTTGGTCTTGGGACAAGTCTTTTGCAAAAAGCGCTTGCTGAAGGAACAGGCAGGTCCATGGCTCACATCAAGAGTGATTTCCAAAAGTTCGGCGATATTGGTGTAGTGGCCATGCAGTCTCGTTCCCGACAACCAACTATGTTTAAGCCTAAACCGCTAAACGTTGACACAGTGTTCCAGAATTTGACAACCATTGCAAAGTCCACAGGCAATCAAAGTCAAGCGAAAAAGATCTCTCTGATCAACAAGATGCTCACAGCGTGCGAGGGAACCGAAGCCAAGTTTCTAATGAGATCGCTGGAAGGAAAACTGCGTATAAATTTTGCTGAGAAATCCGTTTTAATCGCTTTAAGTAAAGCATTTTTGGAATACGAAAATACCGGAAAACTTACTCCGGAAAAGCTCGCAGCTGCAGAGGAATGCATCAAGGAAGCCTTCTCCCAAATCCCCAACTATGAAATCATCATCAATACCGCTTTGGAGCACGGAATCATGAATTTGGTCCAACATTGTCATCTGACACCAGGGATCCCTCTCAAACCGATGCTGGCCAAGCCAACCAAGTCCATCTCGGAGATTTTGGATTCCTTCGACAAGGCCGAATTCACTTGCGAGTACAAGTACGACGGGGAGCGCGCGCAGTTGCATTTGTTACCGTCTGGAGAGATCCGCGTCTACTCTCGTAACTCGGAAGATATGAGCGAACGGTATCCCGATTTGGTGGATGTTTTTGTCAGTTTGAAAAAGAACAACCCAAACATGTCTTCTCTTATTGTAGACTGCGAATGTGTGGCTTGGGACAATGAGCAGGAGAAAATTTTGCCATTTCAAGTGCTCTCCACCAGAAAGCGTAAAGACGTTCAAGCGCATCAGATCAAAGTGAGAGTGTGTCTTTTCGCCTTTGATCTTCTCTATTTCAACGGCGAGCCGCTTATACAAAAGTCACTCAAAGAACGGCGAGAAATTCTTAGAGAAAACATTAAGCCTCTTAAAGGCCTCTTCCAGTACGCTCAGTCGGTTGATACCTCGGACACAGACGAGATTCAAAAACTGCTCGATCAGTCTGTTAAAGATGCCTGCGAGGGTCTCATGGTGAAGTGTCTATGCGGGCCAGAGTCAGGCTATGAGCCTTCCAAACGGTCTCGCAACTGGCTCAAGCTCAAGAAAGACTACCTGGAGGGCGTGGGGGACTCTCTCGATCTTGCAGTTATTGGTGGGTACATAGGAAAGGGCAAAAGAACAGGGTGGTACGGTGGTTTCCTTCTAGCTTGCTACAATCAAGACACTGGAGAGTACGAAACTGCGTGTAAGATTGGCACTGGTTTCAGTGAGGAAAAACTGGCTCAGCTCAGCGAGCAATTGAAACCAACCGTTATTTCCAAACCAAAGCCCTTTTACGTCTATGATTCTGGCAATTCCAATGCGTCTCCGGATGTTTGGTTCGAGCCCACTATGGTGTTCGAGGTGCTCGTGGCCGATCTCTCCCTGTCGCCTGTATACAAAGCCGGGTCCTCTCGCTTTGGCAAGGGTATTTCTCTCAGATTCCCTCGTTTGTTGAGGGTGAGAGATGACAAGGGCGTGGAGGATGCTACGAGTAGTGAGCAGATGATTGAGCTTTACGAAGCGCAGCCGAATGTGGGTGGCTGATGTGAGATCATTGAACGAACCGTAAATCATCCTTTTCTCACCCATGACCTTCGCTCCAGAGATGACTTTACTATTGAAAAGCTCTGCATGGTTGACCATAAACCACTTTGGTAGGAGAAGGGGCAGGGGCTCTCTGAAGACATTTGTACAGTTCTGAATTTTGAACGAGACATGAAGCATAAAAATAAAACATTGATGCACAACAACACATTTTTAGGTCTTTTGTGAAACAAAGATGTCGATTGTTTGAATACATGTTGGTCTACAGGTCAAAGAAGCCACTCACAGATATTGCTGAGAAAGCTGTGGATTCCTTTATTTCGAGGTAAGGAGGTTTTTTCTTTATGTTAAGCCATCGATTATTACTATGAGGGCAAACTATCTTCAGGTTTGGTAAGTCTTAGAATCAATGAAGCATGTACGTTTTTATTTTTTTTCGATTATTACGCCTAAAAAGCTTGGATCAGTGCGATGGATACATTAAACATGTCTCAATCCTGGTATGAACCTGGAGTTTGCAGGTCAATATCCACAGGAACCAAAGACTCCCCTCAAAGAACAAGTCACGATCAAAGATGACAAATCTTTATTATGCGCTACACATATAGTTTTGATTTGTAGCAAGAGCATAAAATAATTTACGCAATAGGTCAGCTGATGTAAACAACCGAAGCACCTCACCATATAAACTAATTCGAGAGTTACTCTGTATCTGTGACTGTATCTAGATCGGAGAGACCCTCATCGTCTTGTTCCTCCTCGTCTTCGCTGCTCTCCATAAAACTCTCTTGTTTTCTAGATTGAACTATGTAACTTGAGTCTCTAGAAGATAACAAAGGATATTCATCAGAATTACTGATAACACTTTTATCTAATGCAGTTGTTCCTTGGTGCACATGCTCGTCTTTAATGAGCCATAGTTACCAATGAAGAACGAGCTGCAATCGAAAATATGAACCCTCCCTGTTTACTAGCTGGAGAATTCTCTCACATTGGGACTCTTCAACCTTTAAAAACAACCTTTACAAAATACCAAAAGACTTAGAAGTAGTGTCAAATTCACAGGGTCCAATCTCTAGGATCCAAAATTAATGAATGATACATCAAGCTGGATAACTCCAGAAAAAAAAACAATCATCAAGCAGATCAAGAATCTTTGATCGCAGGAACCTGTGACCCAACAAATTACTACCTGTCATGAACCTTTTATAATAAAAAAAAAGATCAAGTACTGTACATACCATCTAAAAAGCACTCGGGCTCCGGCTCGAGATTTTAAATACACGAAGGAAACAACAAATGGATCTTAAGATAATCTCTTTTTTAATGCAGCATAATCCTCTTTCATAGATTGAAAAGACTCCCCATAATGAATCCATCTTAAGATCGCTTCAAAGAATTCGATATATATATCCCAAAAATATATATCACATGCCATGCCTGAGTCAAGGCACACCAGACGTCCCTCTGAATCTGGGGCGTCTATGACGTCGTTCCAGAGCATCAGCATTCGGAGGCAAGGATCCGGTGAGCCCAGAGCTGCTCGGACGCGCTCTTCAACAACTTTGCAAGGGCTCACCCACGAGCTGGCAAAACAAAAATATCTTCGAGATGAAGCTGAGAGACTCCTTCAACTCTCGGAATTGACGCTCAACGATAAGCAGCCGCATATGCCTTCGAAAATGCAGTTGAATCAGGCAAAGGCTAAAGCACAGCGGCAACTGGAAGAGGCAGATCGCAGTATTGTGGGGATCGAGAAGAAAATCGAGTCTTCCAAGAGAATCAAGGCAGACGAGCATTTGGAGTCCGAGGGAAAACGATCGCGATCCGATACTTTACGATCCGATCTGAATACTGAGTCGTCTAGTTGGATGCTTTCGGAACTGCTGCAATCTCTGGCAGACTGTGATGAAGAGTCGCTTGTAGTCAAAGCCAACGATTTGGCAGCACTTTTAGAAACCACTCCCAGTTTGAAAAAAGACTTGGCATTGAACCCACTAGGACATCGCATACAGACACTTTTGTTGAGCAGTAGTTCTATAGTGAGAGCTACAGCGTATAGGCTGTGTCGATATATTTGCGAAGACGTAAAGACTGTTTGGTTTTTCCAGACGGCTTTGAAGGTTGATCTATTTCTTGTGCTTTCCTTCTCCAGAGACACCAAATGCCACTCGGAAAAGGAGCAGGGCTTGAGACTGGTGAGACGGTGCTTTGATATCGAGGACTGCGTCAAGGAACTGGATTTCGCCGTCATGAAGTCCGTCGCATGCATGGCTGAGTCATCAGATGAGCCACTGAGAAATTCATCGTTGGAGACGATTTTTGAGCTATGTATTTTATGTCCTCAGATGGCCTACGCCCTTGATGGGTTCAAGCTTTTATTTACCACCGTTTTAGAAGGTCCCTGCGAGCTTGCAGAATGTTCTCTGTTGACCATGGTGAAATGCGCAGAGAACGCTACGTCCCGAAATGGCGTTCTACAGTACCTAAATATGCTTCTTGTGCCTTTCACCAACTTTGAGCTCAAAACGCACTCTTCCGCCGAAAGACTTCAGAACATTGCGCTTTTTCTAGCGGTTTTCCTAAAAACATGGCCAGGTCTCTTTGTGTTTAGCACAAACGATTTGACTCCTTTTCGCGATATTGTCAGCTGTCTGGAGTACGACAACCCCATTTTGAGGGACATTGTGATGGATGTGCTTAGCGATATTCTGAGAGTCCGCTCGCTTCCCTGGGCTCACTGCACGTCTTCTCCTTTGAAAAGCAGGTTCTATGAATCATCTAAATTGACATCGTCGCAAGTTTCTCATTCGCCTATGGTGGCCAACCATTTCACTGCTGTGGTTTTGAGCGTTCTTTTGCAAGTCGATCTGATTGAGTATCTGAGGAAAGTGGCCCGCGGAAGCTCAGATGAACTGAACGCGAAAAAGGCGATCTTTCTATTGGAAGAAGTTGTTCATCTCACCAGCTTGCTTCCCTTCAAACTTTGCATGACGGACACCGACGACCTCAGCCATGTTGCTACAGCATGGCAAACAGAGAAAATCAATCAAAGGCTGAACAGGGGAAGGATGTCTGTCACAAAACCAGATATACCTATTTTTTCTCCCTTGAGTATTGGCCCAGTCGACGAGATCACACTGCGTGATTTGATAATTGAAACCAACGTTCTCGTGACGAAAAACTACCATAAATGGGATTGGGGCCTCATTGTCGGGCTTTGTAGGGGGCCGCTGCGGAAAGGCCGATTTTTTGAAGAGATTCAAAGATCAACCAAACTTATCAAGCGACTTTTATCATTTTATCGCCCTTTCAAGTATAGATTCTCTTTTATGAAGAGGAACCGAAAGAACGAAAAGTTTCTAAGTGGTGGTGTTGAGATTTTTCAGATGCTTCTTTCCCACGACGAAGGAACTCGCTATTTGAGGGAAAACAAGTTGATTCCGCAAATAGCTGAGTGTCTCGCCCAGGTGGATCCATCGAGTGGAATCCTATCAAAAGATCCCCTTTTCTCTCCTGTCAGGATTTCTCAGTCCATGAGCTACAGCTACTTTAAGCTGATAGGAGTTCTTACGCGATATCCCAAAGGGCTGGAAATGCTCGACTACTGGAATGTTTATACCATGCTTTACCATATCGTGAGTTCACGGTCTGGATCTAGAGGCGATCTCATTGAGCTGGCCATATCATCTGTGGACTACACCCTTGATTCTCATTTGAGAATCATTTTGTCCAAGGTGGCCACTTCATGTGATTTCAGCGCTCGTATTACCGCTACAAAATTCGCATCCACCCTTTTAGATGATTTGAAAACAGAAGATTTTGCCGTGCGTCTGTTGGTCAATCAGCTTTACGACGTCAACGTTGAGGTGGTCAACATTGCCATCGACTGTTTAGTAGAATACTGTGAAAGCGCGGATGATTGTGTCGAGGTACAAACCCACAAAGTGGACCGTATCGTCTCGCTAAACCCAGTCTTCATATCCAGTTCCCATGACATGTACCAGAAGCTTTACTTCAAGTTTCTGGCAACCCCATCAGGATTCCATTACCTGAAAAGCTCCCACTACCTGGAGGCTCAGCTACAGAAATGGATCGACGAGGAGAATCTAGACTTTGCCTCACAAATGGAAACGATAGCTGCAGATCCACACTCGCAAGAAACTCCTTCTCATTTTCTGTACCATTTATGCCAAACGAGCGATGGGGTCAATTATCTCAAGGAAAGAGGCTATTTTGAATCGTGTGTCAATCAGGTAAAGATGTACGCAGACGGCAACCCCTCCTACGAACAAGTCAAGTCTCTCCTATGGAGCGTAGCTTTTGTGGGGAGCACTTTGCTTGGAATGGATGAATTAGTCGTGGTATTGCCAGACATTGTTCATCTTTGTGAGAAAACCCAGGACTGGTCCTTGAAAGGTCAGTGCATATACGTTCTGGGTATTCTTTCCAAGACTGATACCGGGATGGAGGTTTTGGACGAGCTAGGCTGGAAATGTAGCTTGGATATCTTCCGCCAGCCTTTAAGTGTGTGTCTGCCGAAAGAGATCAGTTTGATTCTTCCCGACACGAATCCACAAGAGGAAAAGGTGTGGATCAGGGCTTTTGAATACGACAGCGACAAAGCGATATACGCCGAGATTTCCGAGATTCTGGACTCGCTCATTATCCACCCTTCGCGGATATCCAATTTGAACAAACTGAAAAAGAAGTGGCCTGATTTTTTCGCCACAGATGTTACTGTTTTCAAAATGGTTCTTGACAGAAGTATTCGGTATCGTTTGAAGCAGAACTTAAGAAGGTACCTCATAAATGATCTTGTCGATAGTCAGAGGATATTGGAGATGATGATAAAGAGGGAAAAGAGAAGGAAGCCACCCAATTGAGATTTGAGAGAAAAATAGCGACTTTGTGTTAATTACGAATTATGTTAGGGGAAATGTATGTTATATCTGACTATTTATCCTTACACCACCATGGACATCAAAGAGTTGAGTAATCCTTTTAGGGATGAAAGTCAAAGTAGAGGGGACAAGGCTAACTATGGTAAACTCTATGAGTTTCTATCTTTGAAGTTCAACAAAGCTATGTACCAGCTGACACAGAATTTTCAGGAGGAGCAGAATCTACGTCGCCTTCTGCGGTACCAAAGACTCAAAAATGATTCAATCACTGATTTAATTGGTATGATAGATAACGAAAAGGGAGAAGTGGAGGTTGATCATCCCGTCTTTGAGAAATTGCAGAAAATAGTGGAATCAAATCCCGATTTGACAGATGTGATAGAAGGCATCTTTCGGCTTGAATCGGGGGATGACGTAGAGGTGGATAGGCCGTTGAATGATTTTCTTTTTTTCCAAGAAATTTCATTAGGAGCAGATGATATTTCTAGTTCGAAACAAGTCAAACGTGATGACGGGGAGACTGACGATGGGGAGGACGAGTCTGCAGATGTGAAAAGGCTGAAACAATTGGAAAAACCAGAGTCTTTGCCTTTGAACAAGGTTTGCTGGTTAAAAGAGCATCATCCTAATATTTTTAGCAGTTGAGCTCAATACTCAAAGAATTGGGTGAGCTTTTCAAATTGACTAAGGGTGGAAAAAGTGAATTGTCAAGAGGTGAAAAAACAAATAAAAGAAACGTTCGATGTGAAAGGATGCAGATGGCTAGGCGCTCAAAGTTGAACCGTGTGGCTATTAATTTGATCCACTGAAGTCCTCGTGTTGATTCGTTTGGTGTTTTCCATACTTTTCGAATATGTCCCTCTGCTGTGGTTTATTAGGGGAACAGCATCTCGAAGTCGGATCGAGTCAATGGTAAAAGTGGTTTTGGCCTTCAGTATGCGAGCAGCTTCAACTTTATGTGTGCAGGGAATCAGCGTCTCTGGATTGATTTGGCGAATATACCTGATCGACATGTCAAGCAGCTCAGCCACTCACATTAGACATTTTGCATCTCTGATTCAACTAACCAAAAGCATAAATGCTCACATTGGAATGCCCTACTCTTTGACGATATGAGAATCAATCAGCTTGTTTGTTCAGCTCGGGCTCACGTGGACATAACTTGAGAAAAGCATGTGTACGTGGAGAGATGGCTTTTGCAATCTGCTCCGCTAAAAGACATTCAAAATAGTTATCAATGCTAGCGCAAAAAGTAGTGATTCGAAATTCGCCTCAAAAAGAGCATCTAGAAGTCAAAATTTTCAACTCAGATACCTTCTCCAAAAAAACTATTTAAGCTTCCTGAAAAGACATAGGGCTAAGTTTAGTAAACTCTGTCTGTTCCCGGACGCTTAAAGACATGCAGTCGTATCTTTTATAATAAATTTCTGAAAAAAACACTAATCTATCCCATTGAGACTCCATGCGAGGTAATTTGCTCAGGCTTAGCCTTCCTCTTTTGGACGTGGAATTTTTTTTATTTTTCTCCCCATCAATGTTCAGGATCTGATGTTTTTGTTCAAATTAAGTACTAAAACCTCTCTTGAAAGGGTGTTACAACATTTGCGAATCTTTCAGTCAATCAGCCAAATTCAAGCCACTTACTCACACTTTGATACAAGATGTTTGTTCGTACTGAGCAGCGTTTATTTGTAGTTACCAATACGTAGGTATGGATGATTGTGTTATCTGATGCTCAAATCTTTTGCATGCTAGTGGAGCAGATACATGGTCTTATGAGCGAGAAAATGGATATGCCTAAAATGATCATTCAAGAATGACATTGACTTCACACTCTTCAACTTATCTCGCTGGATTTGAATCATAGTTATGGTACAGAATTGTGAATAAGTTTCGAGGTTTGTACTATTATGCTGACAGTATTGATTTTCACGGTTGATGCTTTTTCTCGCAGCATAGGAGAAAGTTACTCGAAAAAAGGCCTTTTGAAACGACAAGATGAAAATCTTGTTATTCTGTATAATGAGCTGCAAGCCTTCAATGCATTCGCCAAGAATACTTAAAAATTTGATAGGAGGCAGAGTTTCAAAGTATGGGTAATCTGAAATTGTCCCTCATGTTTCAATAACTTTTATTGAGACCTCTTGAAATATCGTGCCTGCTTATGGCGCTGACAACGTGCTACTTGGGCATCACTCATCTACAAATTTTTCCAACCAGCCCAAGGCGTTGGAAATAACAGTCATCATTCCGTCAAACAAAAATCAAACCACAAAACTACTCAAATTCAAACCCACACGTTCGTGCACCAACCAACTATATATGGTTACCACTATCGATTTCGGAAAGGTCTTTGGTAAAAAGGACGCTGAGGAACTATCTCCTCAGGTTAAGGCTTACAATGAGCGAAGGTTTAAGCAGATGGCGATATTCTATGGCTTCACTGTAATGACATTTCTCAGTGCCAAATTAGCTGCAAGAGGTGTGGTAAAGAGAAGATGTAAGTATCCTTTCCCTTTAACACTAACAACTAGACATCCCTAATTACTATCAGCATAATCACACCCCACCGTCTTTCTCACTGCACAAAGATGCGTTGTCCGCCATTACCCACTCGTCTCTGTTGGCCTTCTCCACTATGGCAATGGCTGTAACAGGTACACTGTGGTCTTTCGATATCAGCAACTGGCAGGAGCTCGGATTCAGACTTAAAAAATGGTTAGGCGGGCTGGAAAATGAAGAAAAACTGTCAAAAGAGCCCATAGATGAAGACTCTAAAGCGGTGCAGTCAACTTTAAGTAGAATTTTAGGAGGGAAATAGTGCTTGTAAATATTAATAGCTTATGTGAGAGAGTTTCTTCTGTAGTCTTTGGCCGATGGCAGATCAAAAGTAAGACCCTTGGTGTCGTGCGCGGGAGAGCCTGGGTCAGGCTCCTGAGGATCCAAGTAAGTAGTTGGGTTTCGGCCAATTGTAGAAGTGGTGGGGCCCTTCCCATCATGCATGGAGGTGTCTTTTTGGAAAGGCTCTCGAAAAGTCTGTGGCCGATTGTTGGAGTGAGAATCGAATGCGTGAGAGAACATCCTTCTAATGCCAAACGTTGATCCCCTTCGTAAACTATTACCTGCAGTAGACTCTGATCGCCTAATGGCATGCGAGTTCTGTATGTCATCCCGAGCCATCATCTTTTGCGAAGGAAGAATAATAGCGCGATCCAGAGAATAGGGCAGTCCACGGTGTCTTCCTCTAAACATCATGGCGATAATGACCAGTTTCCCCAAAACACTGAACTTGGCACTAAGCGATGTCTCGGTTCCAGGATAGCCTAAAGATAGCCCCACTGTTCCATAAGCGGAAATCACTTCGAAAAGAATGTGAAACACGGTGAAGTTGACATCACCGTCTTTCAGTTTCCCGCCTTCTGTTATGCAAATGATGAACAGCCCCAGAAACACAAACCACAAGTCAAAAGATAGTTGTCTCCGTAAATGAGCTCCTATGAAATTTCTCGAGGTAGTTTCATCGTCTTTATCATCATCGCCTGCAGCGTACACACCAAGAGACTGCTCTTCGTAAACGTTGGTTCGTCTGATGGAAATGGCTAGTGGGAGTACAGAAATGTACATCATGATCATGTAACTCACCTGCACCGCGGGATGAAGAGATCCAATGGAGATAACTGCAAATCCAGCTGTTCTTGTACAAAACGCCTGGAATAGCCCATCCAATACTTTGTAGCCCGCTGCTAATCCGGTCACCGCAGCGCTGTGCCAATCTAGGATGATAAAAAGCACTAGATCCACCGCGTTCAAGACAACTAATATGACAAACAGCCACCATGTGGGGAGAGACGGGAACAAAAGAGTAAAGCAACGACGCGGATGGTCTAGTAGGAAACCAGCAGATTCCTTAAACTGTGAAAGCGGTCTTGATAGCTGAAACAAAATCCAAATGATGAACCTTAGCAATATTGGGAACCCTGTGTTTCCTATCACAATGAAAAACGACATCCACAGCAGCACAAAAATGTTGGTTGCGAACTGGGCCATAGAGTCGATAGTCAGCGTAAGCCCTAAATCGTTAAAGGCAGAAGCTGCTGTGAAAAAACCCCACCATGTAGGCACGATACCCTGGGCTTCCACCCTTTCCATGTAAGTCCGTCTTTCGTTGATATAAGGCACAAAGACAACCACGCCTACAAGATGGAATCCTATGTAATAGGCTAACACGATTTTTATGAGCAGCTTGATGGCGCGGTACTCAACTCCTCCCAGCTCTTCCTTTTGCTGTTGTGAAAGGTCAACAAAAGTGGAATTACGTCCCACAGTTGGAGTCCAACTGAGGTAATTGGTTGACATTCTATGTTTGGGCCTTGGCGGCTCTCCATCTTCTTCGTCATCGGAATCCCACCTGGAAGAGATGGAACGCCCAAGTTTCCTTTTTTGCAGTAGTTTGTCAAAAGTGGGTGACGTTGCCAAACTCATCTTGCGTCGGCCCGGATTCACGTCCAGCGTTTCGGACCTTTTGCAATACTTCAAGTTCCCCGCTGCGTTTTTCGAAGGAATGGCAATATTGGACTGAGCTCTATTTAAAGCATGTCCCTCACTATCAGAGTCATCATCAGACGACCTTTCAGATTCATCGCTCTGTAATTTATTACGCAAAGCTTTGGGCATTCGTATTCCCAGACTGGGTCTTCGTTTAAGGCTCATTCTCTTTACAGGCTCTCGTTCCGCAGGCCCACCGATCTTTAAAGCAGGCCCACTCTCCGAATCACTCTCTGCACCACCTCTGTTTTTTTGAAGTAGGGCGATGGACATATACATATCTTGAGGGTCCACTTCTTTGGCTCGTCTAGGATGTGGAAGCTGTCCAAACTTAATATCCCGCTGGTGAGATTCTCGCGTGGGTGAGATCTCTTCGCTTTCGCTTTCTGGTGATGACAGACGGTCTATAGAAGGCGGAGAATGACCCTGATCTGAAGCAAAATCTCTCATTGCGATTCCCTTATCAGAAGACGAGAGTGTGCCATTCTCCAATTGGTCCACACCAGAATCCAGAGATCGCGTAGCAGCCAGCGTAGCTGTTCTTCTCATGCGGAAATTGGTCTTGGAACTTTCCTTTATGTCTTTGAAACTCTTTTCAAACCAGTAAAGTCTCAGAACAACAAGCGAGCCATGGATAAATATCGGGGTGGTGACCATGCAGAAAATGTATATCACGATCTGCTGGTACAACGAGACAGTGGTCATGTCGACTGTGTTGAGACCTCCCTGGGTACATGCTCCGGTAGCAAAGAAGAGAGCATCGATGTATGGGAAGTTTCTCTGCGGGTAGATGATGATGGAGCATATTATAATCAGGAACAAGATGTATGTGTAATGCACCACAATAAACGACGGAAAGATCTTGTGGATTATGGGACGCAATTTGAGCTTGACCCGTTTCAGTTTTCGCCGAAACGCGCGTCTGCGATCCTTCAAAGATCCCATCTCCGGGAAAAGCGTTTGAGATGAGTTGGTGTATGGGTGTGATGAGGCTGTACACAGGAACCGTTTTATGTATGATGCCCCGACTTCTTGGCTTCCAATGTAGCTGCTTGTAGAATGGAGATTTTGGTAAATTCAAGCACTTGTGAACCTTATATTGAGTGAAAAGAGTGGAGAATGTTAGACTCTATTAGAATTGCAAATTCCGGAAGTTGCGGAACTCTTTGAAATAGACAGTACAAACAACTGCATTTCGTATTAGGTGAGCTGATTTTAGAGCCACAAGTATTATCTGGCTCTTCAATTAGGATATACAATTAGAGGAGCTTATCTCTCAGGTTATCTCTGATTATTTTCCGGAAGTTTCCTGGTCTATGTTTGCTAATATCAAGGCTAATTTAAAGACAACAATGGGATGATTATTTCTAGTCATACCAATTAAAATCAGTGTTTTACCATGGTTGCTGCTGACCACTGAATAGCGTGGCATGTTGATGCATTCCTGAGGAGGTGTCTTCGGAGCTTCTTGGAAGGGGTTACTACTCTCAAACAGTATGATCAGTCATAATCATTTACAATGAAGACGGGACAGCAGCTCAGTTCTAGGAGAAGCAATTCCCTTCTATTGGCCAGCGCTTGAATTATAGGATGGACAACTAAAGCGGAATCCGTTTGACATGACTCAAAACCCTGAGTGCTAAAAAGCGATGCAATTAAGGTATGTTTTTGCTTTGTATAGGTTGACTAACGGGCACCCTTAGCAAGTTACCCAGCATAGATTATATCACATTTCAGATATCAAAATTGTCAGGTGAAATGCTTTGCAAAGGAGTAGAACTCGTTAGTTTGAGAGCTGCTACTACCACTCAGACTCATTCAGCTCACACTACGTGACATAATAACAATGTTTCAACTTGCCGGCTCAGGCTGATGCTTCACATATAATAAAACATTTCTAGCTCAAGTTCAATAATCAAATCCATAATCTCGAATCTCGGTTCCAATTCATAGATCAGAGAAGCTCTTCTCAAAACTATCAGCTATATAAAGGCTGCACGAAAATATGACTCGCTCCATAAGACAGAGTCAAACCGGCATCCCGGACAAAATCCCGGTTTTTGCAACAAATGGATTCGAATAGGTTTGAATAGATTGGCTCAAGCTCTCCAGAACTAGAAAATACCGTTTCAAGTAGATCGCTTTGTGAAATAATCTATATACAGGTATATGCATCTCTTGAAAAGTGGTTACAGGTAACTATAAACTCATTCTACGCTATCGAGTTACCGCCATTCTTGCCAGAGACATGAAGCTTGTTGAGGCTGGATATACATGTAATATACACATGCACCTCCCTCACAATGTCCCCTTGACAGATCTCAATCATGCACTCAACCATGCATGCAAGGTGAATCATTTGTTACCCTGTCTACGAAAAAAAAAAATTTTTTTTTTGTACATGCATATATATTATTTTCCAGTCGTATATAAGAAAGAGGCTGCAGCTGACCCGTTTTTTTTATCCTCCTCTCTCAGACAGCGCACCCGGCTTCAAATAAATACAACGGTAAGTGCTTCTGAGAGAGTTGTTGTACTAATTAAAGACGATGATGAAATTCTCAAAGCCTATTGCTCCTCCAACTGAAACAGATGGCGACCGTATGATGACTTTGGAGACCCATGACGGTGTCCACCTTCAGGGTTATTCGTTCGGTGCAGAAGTTTCATCCGCTGGTGAGGTTGTTTTCCAGACCGGAATGGTTGGATACCCTGAATCTTTAACCGATCCTTCGTATGAGGGTCAAATCCTTGTTATCACCTATCCTCTTGTAGGCAACTACGGTGTTCCTGACAGGGACGAAAAGGAGCCACTTGCTGAATCCTTGCCACGGTGGTTTGAATCCAACAGAATCCACGTGGCTGGTCTTGTGGTTGCCCATTACACAGAAGAGTACTCCCACTTTTTAGCCCACTCTTCATTGGGCCAGTGGCTTAAGCAAGAGGGTATACCCGCTATTTACGGTGTTGATACCCGTTCTCTTACAAAGAGATTGAGAGAAAAGGGATCCACTCTGGGTAGACTATGTTTGCAGAAAAGCGGTACATCGCATGAGGATGCTTTAAAGGAGGAATTATTCACACAAAATTTCCAAATTCCAGAATGGGACGATCCAAATGTTAAAAACTTGGTTGCCAAAGTAAGCACCGCCAAGCCTGTGCTTTACGAATGTCCGGCCAGTATCCCAAAGCGCACCATTAGAGGCAAAACTATAAGGATTCTGGCTGTTGATGTCGGTATGAAAAACAACCAGATCCGGTGCTTTTTGTCTAGAGGTGTTGACGTGCTTGTTGTTCCATGGGACTATGATTTCTCAAACGAAGAATACGATGGATTGTTTGTATCGAACGGTCCTGGTGACCCTTCAGTGATGGAGGCAACTGTGGAGACTTTGCGTAAAGTTTTGGAAAAGGCAGACCACCCGGTTTTCGGTATCTGTCTTGGACATCAATTGCTTGCGCGTGCTGCTGGCGCTGGCACTATCAAGCTAAAGTTTGGTAACCGTGGTCAAAATATTCCTTGTACATCTACCGTTGACAACAAGTGTTACATCACTTCGCAGAACCACGGTTATGCTGTCGACGCAACCACTTTGAAAGACGGATGGAAAGAGCTGTTTTTCAACGCCAACGACAACTCCAACGAGGGAATCTACCACACTGAGAAACCCTTCTTTTCCGTGCAGTTCCACCCGGAGGCCGCTCCAGGTCCAACAGACACTGAGTTTTTGTTTGACAAGTTTATAAACGCTGTTTCTGCTTTCCATGAAGGACAGCAGGGCCCAGTCTTTAAAGTGGAGAACAAAAAGGTGGCCGAGAAAGTGTCTGTTAAGAAAGTGCTTGTCTTGGGATCCGGTGGGCTTTCCATTGGCCAAGCTGGTGAGTTTGACTACTCTGGATCTCAAGCCATCAAGGCTTTGAAGGAGGAAGGTATCTACACCGTTCTGATCAACCCCAACATTGCCACTATCCAGACTTCCAAGGGACTGGCTGACAAGGTTTACTTTCTGCCTGTGAATGCCGACTTTGTTCGCAAAGTGATCAACTACGAGAGACCCGATGCCATCTATGTCACGTTTGGTGGTCAGACCGCTTTGAACGTGGGTATCGCTTTGAAAGATGAGTTTGCCGATTTGGGAGTTAAGGTTCTTGGTACTCCGATCGACACCATTATCATGACCGAGGACCGTGACATGTTTGCGCGTGCCATGGAAGAGATCCAAGAGCACTGTGCCAAGTCTGCCACCGCCTCAACATGGGCAGAGGCCAAGGCGGCTGCTGCGGATATCGGGTTCCCAGTTATTGTGCGTGCTGCCTACGCTTTGGGTGGTTTGGGATCCGGGTTTGCTGACAACGAGCAGGAACTTGAGAAGCTGTGTGGAATCGCATTCGCCAGTTCTCCGCAGGTGCTTGTGGAGAGATCCATGAAGGGATGGAAAGAGGTTGAATACGAAGTTGTGCGTGATGCCTACGACAACTGTATCACCGTGTGTAACATGGAGAATTTCGATCCTCTGGGAATCCACACAGGAGACTCTATTGTTGTGGCTCCCTCTCAGACTCTCTCTGACGCAGACTACCAGATGCTGCGTTCCACTGCGGTAAAAGTGATCAGACACTTGGGAGTGGTTGGTGAGTGCAACATCCAGTACGCTTTGAACCCTCACTCCAAGGAGTACTGCATCATCGAGGTGAACGCTCGTTTGTCCAGATCCAGTGCTCTGGCTTCCAAGGCTACAGGGTACCCACTGGCTTACACCGCTGCCAAACTGGGACTGAACATCCGTCTGAACGAGGTGAAAAACAGCGTCACGCGTGTTACATGCGCGTGTTTCGAACCTTCGCTGGATTACTGCGTTGTCAAGATGCCGCGTTGGGACTTGCGCAAGTTCCAGCGTGTGTCAAGCGAGTTGTCAAGTGCCATGAAGTCGGTCGGAGAAGTTATGTCCGTTGGGCGTACTTTTGAAGAAGCGATTCAAAAAGCTGTGAGATCTGTAGACTACTCCAATTTGGGTATTCAGGTGACTGATAACGACTCGCAAAACTTGGATGTTGCGCTTTCTGTTCCTTCCGACAGACGTTTGTTTGCCGTTGTGAACGCTCTCGGAAAGGGCTACTCGGTCGATAAAGTTCACTCGCTCACCAACATTGATCGCTGGTTCTTGAACAAGCTCAACAGTCTTGTGGAGTTTGCCAACCACGTGAGATCGTTCCAGCACAAGGAGAAATTGCCTGTTTCTGTGATGAGACAGGCCAAACAGCTTGGGTTCGACGATAGACAACTGGCGGTCTACTTGAACTCCAACGAGGTGGCCATCAGAAGACTGCGTACCGAGTCTGGTATCGTTCCGCGTGTCAAGCAGATCGATACCGTTGCAGCAGAGTTCCCTGCATTTACAAACTACTTGTATGTGACTTACTCTGGAGACGCTGACGATGTCACTTTTGAAGAGCGCGGAGTGATGGTGCTTGGTTCAGGAGTTTACAGAATCGGTTCCAGTGTGGAGTTTGACTGGTGCGCTGTGAGAGCCGTGCGTACGTTGAGGGAGATGGGATTCCGCACCGTGATGGTGAACTACAACCCGGAAACTGTCAGCACCGACTACGACGAAGCTGACAGACTGTACTTTGAGCCCATCACTTTGGAACGTGTTTTAGACATTTACGAAGCTGAAAAATCGAGCGGTGTGCTGATCGCTATGGGAGGTCAAACTTCAAACAACATTGCTTTGCCGCTCCACAGACAGGGCGTGCGTATCTTGGGAACATCCCCAGAAATGATTGACGGAGCAGAAAACAGATACAAGTTTTCGCGGATGCTCGACAGACTTGGTGTAGACCAGCCTGCGTGGAAAGAGCTCACTTCGTTTGACGAAGCAGAGACTTTTGCAGCCAAAGTCGGGTACCCGGTTCTTGTGCGTCCGTCTTACGTTTTGAGTGGAGCCGCCATGAACACGGTGTACTCGTCCGAGGACCTTTCTGCGTATTTGTCGCAGGCTGTGGAAGTTTCTCCTGATTTCCCAGTTGTGATTTCCAAGTACATCGAGCAGGCCAAGGAGATTGAGATGGATGCTGTTGCCAAGGACGGTAAGCTGATCATGCACGTTGTTTCCGAGCACGTTGAGAACGCTGGTGTTCATTCTGGAGATGCCACCTTGATTTGTCCGCCACAGGACCTTGCCGTTGAGACGGTGAACCGTATTGTTGAAGCTACCGCACGTATCGGACACGCTCTCGACATTACTGGACCTTTCAATATCCAGTTTATCGCAAAGGACAACGCCATCAAGGTGATTGAGTGTAACGTGCGTGCGTCGCGTTCGTTCCCATTTGTTTCCAAGGTGGTTGGAACCGATCTGATTGAACTGGCTACAAGAGCTATCATGGACCAGCCGTTTACTCCTTATCCAAAGGTGAACCTGCCTGAAGACTACTGTGCAGTCAAGGTTCCTCAGTTCTCCTTCCCGCGTCTTGCTGGAGCTGATCCTGTCTTGGGTGTGGAAATGGCATCCACCGGTGAGGTGGCCACTTTTGGTCACACCAAATGGGAAGCGTACTTGAAAGCTTTGATTTCCACCGGATTCAAACTCCCCAACAAGAGCGTTCTGATTTCCATTGGTTCGTTCAAGGAAAAGCTCGAACTGCTCCCAACGATCCGCAAGCTCGACGAGATGAAGTTCAAGTTGTACGCTACTGCAGGAACCGCCGATTTCATCCAGGAACACGGCATCTCCGTTCAGTACCTGGAAGCCCTTCCTGCCGAAGAGGAGGAGGACCAGAGATCGGAATACTCGCTCTCCAGTCACTTGGCCAACAATCTGGTGGATCTCTACATCAACTTGCCCTCCGCCAACAGGTACCGTCGTCCTGCGTCGTATGTGTCTCCGGGATACCGCACGAGAAGAATGGCGGTCGACTACGGTGTTCCTCTTGTGACCAACGTGAAAAACGCAAAACTTCTCGTTGAGGCTATGGCTCGTTACCCTAAATTGACCGTGGGCAACGTGGATGCGCAGTCTGCCCACACCACCGCTTCCGTCTCTGGGTTTGTAGACTTGAGCAGTTTCTTCAAGGGAGCTGTTTCGCTCGCTTCCGGATTCACCGTTGGAGCTTCTCAGCCTGCTAACTTTGTCAATCCTGTTCATCCTGAAGATGTTCAAGACGGACAAGTCCAAGACGGTGTGCTTGTTCTAGACGGAGACGCTCTTCCGCATGCTGACGTGTTGGCCCAATGGCCGCAGTTTAGACCTGTTTTCACCAATGCAAAGGGCTCCAATCTCGCAGCTGCGCTTCTTTTGGCTTCGCTCAACGATAGGTCGCTCCACGTTTCTCAAGTGAGCTCCATCGAGGACCTGAACCTCATCGCCACAGTGAAAGCACGCAACATGAAGGTGACGTGCGATGTAACTGTTTCCGCTTTGAGTGAACTATGGGACGAGCTCTCTGTGATTGACTGTTTCTCAGTGGAGGATGCTTCTGCGGATGTGGCCACCCTTCTTAGAGCCGTGGCGGATCACCGTCTCTCCCTCGAGAGCGTTGTGGAGAAACTGAGTGTGGCTCCATTGAAAGTACTGGGATTGTCAGAACAAAATTCTCTTTTGGAGCTTGATCTCGACAGACTGGTTGTGGAGCGTGTTGTCATTGACTCTGAGACTGTAGCATTGGAGGGATCCATTGTGGGAGCTCGTGAGGGGAAACTAATCACTTCCTCTTCAACAGCCGCCATCTCTGCTCCTCCAACTCCTCAACCATCCACTTCTGCCCTCTTCAAACGCAGACAGTCACGCGTATCCTTCTCCACAGAGGACCGCACTCCATTGGACCTTGTTTCCAAGCCACCACGTGAGCTCACGCCTCCGTCTGCGCTGACGTCATTCCTCCGCAACAACAATCCGTTCCTGCGCAAGTCTGTCCTCAGCGTCAACCAGTTCTCTCGCTCTCACTTTCACGCGCTTTTCTCAGTAGCCCAGGAAATGCGTCTTGGAGTTGAGAGAGAGGGCATAGTCGACATCTTGAAAGGACGCATCCTCGCCACCATGTTTTACGAGCCATCCACAAGAACTTCTTCTTCTTTCAATGCAGCCATGCAACGCTTGGGAGGTCAAGTTGTAGCGGTCAACGAGGACGCATCTTCAAGCAAAAAGGGTGAAACTCTTCAGGATACCATCCGCACTTTGGCGTGCTACTCCGACGCTATTGTTTTGCGTCACCCGTCAGAGGAATCTGCTCACATCGCAGCCAAATACTCTCCTGTGCCCATCATCAACGGTGGGAACGGTTCAAGAGAACACCCAACCCAGGCGTTCCTCGACTTGTTCACCATCCGGGAGGAGCTCGGAACCGTCAACGGAATTACCGTCACGTTTATGGGCGACCTCAAGTACGGAAGACCGGTTCACTCGTTGTGCCGTCTTCTGAGACACTACCAGGTGCGTGTGCAACTTGTTGCTCCTGCTCAACTGAGACTGCCGGACCACTTGAAGCAAGAGCTTATCGACGCTGGAATGCTGGTGTGTGAGAGTGAAGAACTCACAAAGGATATCATTGCCCGTTCTGATGTTTTGTACTGCACAAGGGTACAAAAGGAGAGATTCTCCAGTACCGATGAATTTGATCAGCTCAAGGATGCATACGTCGTGGACAACAAGATCTTGGCTCACGCAAAGCAGCACATGTGTGTGATGCACCCATTGCCAAGGGTCAGTGAGATTAAAGAGGAGGTGGACTTTGACCAGCGTGCCGCTTACTTCAGACAGATGAAGTATGGACTTTATGTGAGAATGGCTCTGTTGGCTATGGTTATTGGAATTGACTTTTAAACGAACAGCGAGCGAAGCGAGTTGTGAGTTTTGAGTGGGTTTGCTAGGATTGAGTTTATGTGTTCTGGTGAATGAGAACTTGTTTTATCATATAGTTTATATTTGTAAGTTAGTCTGACATTTTTTATCCTGTAGCCTTTATTGCGACCAAGCGAAGCTATAATTCATTCCGTACCAAAAAGCATATGTAAGGGTGCGTCTGTAACACCAGAAAACGAGTGAAAAATGTAGTGCATCCAAACACCTTGGCGCCTTGAATAGTTTCCATCACACTCTCGCTATTTCTCTTTGTTACTTCATTCTTTGTAGTCATCCTATAATCTACGCCATGTCATTCCATCACGCCATCATTTATACTTTCTCTACAGTTGCATGCTATACACGCCAACGATAGCCTACTCGATAATATAGGTCAGGGTGTAACCTCTACTTTTCATAGTGGTGATTCTTGCGAAACGAAAAATCATTTAAATCCGCTAGCGATACTTAAGTTCGTGACTGTTTTGCATCTTCTGCATCTTTTGCCTGTCCTTTCTAGTATTTTTTTCTCAAGGCACAGCTGACCCTTTTGCTTCTGCTGCTAGTGAAAGGAGACGTGAACGCACTCGCGAGAAAAAGAGAAGACTGCGTGAAAGACGTCCTAGATTAATCTGTGGCCACATTATCGGATGCCTTCTCAGTGCTGAATTGACAATCGTTAAACAGAGATTTTACGAAAGTTGTAGAGCATAATTTGGTGAGTATGTTATGACTAAATGTGCGTGCAAAGTAATTTTCTGTTTGGAACTTTGGAAGGAAATCTTCTACTTCTCATTATCAACTAACTGCTGCTTCTCACAATCCTCCCCTGCAAGCCGATAAGACCTCCCTACCTCACGAAGACGTCTGCAGTCCCTACATTGACTCATCCTCTTCTTCATTTTCCCAATCATCCTCCTCTTCTTCGTCTTCCACCTCGCGAACTGCCTCTTCTCCTGATCAGTACTTCTCTCCCTATCAATTGTTAGCTCTGGAATCATTCTTCTCAAGGTCATGGGAAGACACTCTGCCATCTTAACCTTGCAACGTTTACAAAAAGTTTTCATCCCGATATAGGTGTTTTCAAATCTTAGAAGGTGCACCTATGAAAAAGGAGAGAACAAATTCAGCCGTGACAACAATGCTGATCCTGGCGAATTTTTCAGAGTTTTGATAAGGTTTTCACATTGAAAAACTAACTTCTTGTTGCCTGTTGCTCTCCCTTTATAACAGTTTGGATGACGAGAGGGCACAATATATGATCAATTAGTAAATAGATTAACCGAATAGAGATTCAAGTACTAATTCAATTAATAAAAACCCTGATTTTGTAGAATAAATATCTTCCATTATGATATTAATACTAAATCATCATCTATTGAATTCTTATTAACATCTCCACAGACAGCTAAGGTATTGACGTCTTACTTGTCAGAAAAGCTGATTTTCGAACTCCTGAAACCTTCAAGGATTGTATAGTCTGTAAATCAGAGAAGCTCGATCATTGAAAAAA